>JAOXNN020214683.1:0-55185 GCA_028571205.2 Hydropsyche betteni
TTACCTCTAGAAGTTCTTCACCGAAAAGGTAGATATGTTCCCCATCAGCGCTATCATCGATAGCATATCGACCTACAAGAAGGTGAAGCTCAATACCTTCAGGGCTTTCCTAGCTCTTCCCTAAATCAGCCACTACATCGAGCATCAACTCATAAAAGATAACAGGATACTAGCCGACATCCTGAGCGACAAGCGTATGGAGATCCTCACCAAGGTGACCCTCATCGAGAAGTACCCGATATTTGTGGCAGCCGTCCACAATCCAACGTCACTTACAAGTTGGAAAGGATTAAAGTATGTTGCTGTGAAGCAGTAGGCCTAATAATGATCCAATAAACATATTATCATATCAACTTTATCATGCTTATTATGTCTGTGGGATTAAGTTGCTTTGAGACAATTTGGGTAAGCTACCTCACCCACCTTCTTATATATTTATCACGGTGCCTTTCATGAAGCGATAAAGGCGTATGTAGTTGTGCTTAGGTTACTCCACTCAACAGTCGGAAGCTACCATCACTTATTTACAGATGCCTGTTCGCAACGAAGTTGAAGAGTTTTAAATTATGACTGTTCAGTAAGATGGAAAAAGCACGATCGATGCCTGTTTATGGTTTTAGAGGAGGTAGAACCAATTAGATTTCGCTCTGTCTTAGCAGGAGACCAGTACCAGAGCCTTTTCCAGTTATTCAAAAACCATTTAAATAATGTATTAATTAAATCAACTCCAAATTAAGGATAATATTCCTGAACCTGATGTTGGCATCTGTTTATCTGTAAGGGATGAGGGAGACCTGACGAACTGGTGACAGGTGGATTTAATTTAATTTTGAAGCAATCAATGAAGTTATTTGTTTAACTGGGTATTTAGGGAGCATGCCTTTTATGTGAAAGAAACTTTAGAGAATGAACCAAGTTTACTGGGTTTTATTTAAACTTAGTAAGCGTATCAGTTAGTTAAATGGGGTTCGAACATGGTTGAATTGATATCTTATCTGCCTATTATAGCATTTAAACAACCTAAAGGATTAGGAATAGAGCATGGGCTGATTACAAATGTTCGGCTGAGACCAACATATAGTTAGTTTTAAATATTCAAGCTTTGGTCGCCTACCAATGTTTAGTAGTGCTTAAATATTAAAATGTCTAATAAATAGTATGAGTTTATCCTTCTTCGTCATTCTAGAACATCAATTCAATTGAAATGCATATACAGAAAGAACCGAGTACTTTAGGTTTGACATTCAGCTAAATGGTTGAGCCTCAATATAAGTACACACAAACCAACTTTCAGTTTCTGAAACTACCATCACATACTAAGACGTGCGTTATGCTTATTATAATATTGAGAATAAGAGGATGGCATCCCTCCGATATTAGTAACCAGACAGCATAAGAAAAAGCACCCACACCAAACACGGTAGGGAATCCTCCCACCTTCCCTCAATTCTCGCCCACAAACAGTAACAACGCAGCAACAGTGGGCACTAAATAACGAGTAGATAAAAATCCATTGAGACCATCTTTCACTAAGTATAAAATAGGAAGCTTCACTTCAACAAGCACCATGAAGGAAGCAGGAAAAGGTTTCTTCCGCCGGTGAGTAAACGTGAGGAGCGTTCACCTTATGTGGATGACCCTGACAATCGTTTTGATATGAACTCTCTGGACACCTACGAACAGATGAAAAAGAATAAGGGTCCTTTTAGCCAGCTGAGTAGGTGGGAGTCTCTGATACTGAGGGATGCGGAGGGTTATCGTAAGCTAAAGGAGCTGAAGAAGAACCCAAGGTATCCATTTATTGTAAATCAAATAGCCGAATAGTCGTTGGATTAGCCGGTATGACAGGGAGCATTAGAACAGTGGGATATGATGGTTTTAATATTGGTTTTGCATGTGGTAGTTTCTGGTAGTAGGGGTGATCATTGATATTAAAAGAGGATAAGGTTGGCTTAGAGATACAAACGTTTTCTAATGTGTTTTACAATCAATACAATTAATACAATATGTCAATTCAGTCTGATGGATTATATTTACATTTTTGATATTACCTTGGGGTTTCTTATGCGAAAGTTGGAGGTAACAGCTGCCTATTTTGAGGAAAATATGATTTACTCTGTTATTTTGTGTCTACATTTTAGGAATTTATTGCTCTGATTGATCCTAAGGCAAACCTATTTTGAATGTGACCCCACATAAGAAGTTAACCTAACCGTAATTATTAACATACAAAGTAAAGAACATCAAAGTAAAATTCTGGCCCACCACCTTCTATCCCTCATAGTTTTCCATTATTTGTCAGAGTAGTAGGTGTTTGGAGACGAAGGAGTGCTATTGGAAGTGGGCGGTAGATAACTCGAAGTTGGGTTGCTTTGGCACTGGTGCGGGTATTAGCAGTAGTGTTGGCATTGAGCTGAATACGATCTTGGTAAAGTTTGAGGTTTCTTGGTATATTGAGACATATTATTGGACAGACGTCGCAATGCCTAGAAGAGTTCAAGCTTGCTGACCCTCATATCTCCATTGAGATCAACCGAACTGATGAGATCTAAGGCTTGAGCTCTGGTGACAATTATCCTGTATCCGAATTTAGTTAGTGAGTCCTGGAGTAACTGCATAATCTCATTGATTTATAGGGTTCCATTATTGTTGGTGTCGTAAAATCTGAAGGCCTCCTCAACATAGTTCATGAGTTCAGTGTCTGATAGGTTCATGTTGGAAATCAAATAATATAGAATAAAATTAGAGGGTTGCTATAAACTACAAACGACAGGTGGGCTGTAAAATCAATAATATTGAGATAAAACTATGCTAAGGAGTGATGCTTATCGTTTAGAGGCGAGATGGATTGTGGAGAGTCTCTATGATGGCAGTTATTTATTAGGAAAGTTGAGAATACTCGAATTTCCAGTCAATCAACTATCTCTTTAAATATTGCTAGGCATTTTTATTTAAAAACAAGAAGAGTATGACTAATACAAACTCGTGCTAGATCGATTTGAGGATATATCATTCTTCGTTTTCAACGTCGCTGTTATGAATAGCTGAGAAGCTATTAAAGGGTCGAATGAAAGTGGTGGTTGTCGGCCCAAGAGGTCGTATGTAGGTGGTGGAAATAGGGGATAGGGGTCGAATGAAGGTGGTGCTAATAGGGGACAGGGGTCGAATGAAGGTGGCTCCAGGGGTAAGAGGTCGAATGAAAGTAGTCGAAGGATAGAGGGGAGAGATAGGGCGAACGTAGTTCGGGTAGAAGATGTCGTGGCTGGGGATTCTGATGGCACTGAGAAGAGCTAACAACAAGGCTACGATGAAAAGTTTCATAAGATTCTTCAAATTATAAACAGTCGAAAGCGGTACGGATTTAAACTGCACTGATCAAAAACAGTTACAGCTAACAAATCAAGATTAGATGCTAAAAGGGAGAAATTTATCTATAACTGTTGTTGGATATGCATGAATTATTGTTAATGCTATGAAATTAGAACGCAACTGTTTTTATTTAAAGGTTGGAACCAGCGAAATAGGAGGAAGCAGTAGGTGAGAAACACTGCTGAATTATTAATAGATATGATATTAGTTCGACAGATATTCAGAAAAACCCATCAACATACTCACTTATTTAACAATACTCTCAAAGGACTGCCCTTCTTCAGGTATGCCTCTCGTCGTCCTAACCAACGCTCCGAACCTACTTAAAAGCAACAACCGTAAGCAAAATAGGAGCTAGCTAAACAATAGTAAAAGCTGAGCCTAGACTCGTCTGAATAGTAGTTAGCAGAGAATCTATCCAAGAAGGATAAAGACAACTTCAAGGCCTCATTCTTATCTTTAGTATTACAGAAGCAGAACAACCTCAACCAATCATTGATCCTCCAAAAGAAATAATCTCAGCGACTACGAAGCACCAGGTAGTACCGAGATGCCATTCTATTCCACGACATCCTCAAAAACCAGATTAAAATCACTATTTACGATACCTAGGGCAAATTTTATACAGGAGAAGTATTAAGACTTCTATTAGCTTTGGTATTAGTAGGATGTATATGGCTGAGCTACTAAGGTCTGAAGACTGCCAGCATTTACAACAAGTTCTACATAGAAAGGACCACAATTGGAAAGCTAATGACCCTATCAACTATCCTACTTGCAACAGCAACCATAGTCTTTGCCTTACGAAACTACAGATCAAAACAGAAGGTCCATGTGTAGAAGATAGTCTATGACACCGAGACTGGAATATTTACTTTTGTTATGAGAACTTTCTTCGGGAGGAAGTATGAGGAGATGCTCTCAAGAGATGTAATAATCTACACTGAGAATGAATTCTTATGGAAGAAGGTAAATATAGGTTGAGCGTAGGGAGTCAACTATTTCAATTTGGAAACTAAAAAGCTGTACGGAATCGGCATTCAGAAGGCATGGAAACGGGAGGATCTGTTCAGCCATCTCATCTCCCAACGAATTAGACTTAATATATTTTGATAAATGCTCACTATTAACACTAATTATCGAAGGTTATTTAAATGAAAGGTACAATATGATGAAATGGGATTAAGTTAAGGACTATTAGCGTAGATAATGTCAGACATAGCTATAAATGATTACTCCCATAGTGATGATGAACAGAAGGACGACCAACCACATAACTTTGCGGTTCTTCTCCAGCTTCCCCTTAATACTGTTCAGGAGCTTGTGGGCTACCGTGAGCTAAGAATCTACCTAAAATATTTGGTACTGATATCGTCCATTTTTCCCCTAGCATTCGTAAGAACATCCGTCTGATGTTTTAAATTGTTCTGTATTTGATCGTTAAGCCCAAGGTTCTAGTACATCATTTTCTTCCCTTCAATCAGCTTTTAGTTTCCGGAGTCTCCCCTTGCCTCCTTATCAGCCTCCGCAAAGAGATCCTGGGATTGCTATTGTTCCTCAATAACAGCCAACACCTTTTAGTATTCCTTGCGGTAGTTCTGCAGTTATTTCTTGTAGATATCGATCTGATTTAGAGGAGGAGTACTCGAGCCTTCATTTCGGTGTTTCGGGTGGAACTATATTCCACCGACATTTTCCTTACTTCCTGCTAGGCGTCTGTTATGGCTTATTTTATCTTGGCGCAAACTAAGTCGATCAACTCTTACTTTGGCGGTCTTTAGTTTTACCGTTGAGGCTCTCCTGGACCACTCGCATGCTCTTCTTGAAGGTTCCTTCGCAGAGGTCAAATACTTCAGACATTATTATTATATGCGCCATAAAACAGACTGAATAAAACCATCCAGTCCCACTAAAACGCACTTTGATCACACTTTTGACTACATTGAATACAGCAATAATAGATGGGTTTGTGAAATTGTTAAGGGTATTACAATATTAATTAATAATGATAAGGTTAGTATATGTGGGGAGTTGTCGAACGACCTGTCTAAATTAGATTAGCTTATAATTAAATGATCGCTGATAGAGAGCAGCTCTTTCGCAATTTATTCATATCGGCCGAATCCAAAGACTACAACACTAACTTCAACCAAAATAGGATAGTGTCGCCTGATTTCATCAGAATCATCATAGAAGAGGCATCGAACGATACTTCCGAACTAAGGAAGCAGACAGCACTCACTCTGCTCCAATATTTTCACTTGAACCCACATAATTCTCTTATCCTAACCTCAAAAGAACGAGTACTAGCTGACCAGTCTCTGTCTGTTTTGGACGATCTGCTAATATTCGCACTCAGATCTCTGTCAAAGGGTGAGGACGTAAACCTTCCATTACGCAGGTTGCCATATACGCTCGGTTGTTCAAGGACGTCCTTCGGTACCATCACGTCAAACTCACTAGCATCCACAAATTGACACGGAGTATTTCCTGCGACTACCATTTGGAGCGTTTTAGCGAGCAAAGGTTCCGATTTGTTATAGCTTTCTTCAAGGTACTGACCCGAATAACATAGGCTATGTACGCAACCAGTCCTGTTGTGGGTAGCGAGCCCCTGAATTTCTTCTACTTTTATGGACCGGAATGTGGAATTCGAATGTCTTCTCCCGAAATAAAGTGGCCGTTCAGTCAAGTAAGCAGACATCTATTAAGACACTTACAGTAGTGGTGTGGTTTGAGTCTGTAACATTCGGGCAGAGTGGCCAACTATTTTACATAGAGTCTAGCACTCAGCAGCAGATATCAGCTTACCTGGAGAAAAACATTCTGAAATGCAAATTCACAGCGAAGGAGGTGGAAATCTGTAAGATAGAGCACAACAAATGGCACTTCTGTGCGGTAGAGTATAACCTTTAACAAGGAAGAGCAACAGTACAGTTGACTTTACTTAGGTGGTGGTGGATAGGTAAACCTACACCAAAAGTGGACTTCCTGTCGTTAAGGTAGACTAGTCTAGGACTTTGGTTTAGTGTAGCTTCGGACAGGAGTTCGAGGGAAAGATGAACAGCATCATGGTATTGAGTTGCCCAACCCCTGACAAACTATTTGAGTAGATGCCATTCGGTATTGACAGTTGGGAGTCCATTAAATAAATTCGCTAGCGTAAGTGGACTTAAAAATGTTTATTGGGCTACTTCCCATTCTCGGTGGTGAGTGACCAACAGAATCTGGATACTTGTTTCGACATATTCAGAAAAAACCATGGAGAGCTGATGCACAATACTCTCGTCTACCAGAATAGGTTTAATTTAGAGCCAGTGGCCAGGTACGGAGGGCTTAGGTTAATCCTACCACTGTTCTTTTTAATTCGTACAGATATTTATATACAGCTAATTATGCCGATGGCTAGAACACTTTGTTGGAGGAGGTGACATCATTGGCAATACTTCCTTTCCAGCTTAAAATTCCTTGTACTTAGAAATAGGCTCTCTCCTGCAACTTTCTGCAGATACTGGCCCACCATATTAGTAAGGCCAACCCTAAGCAACTGACTTTAGGGTTTGTAAAACTCCTGAAAGAATTCAAAAACTTTATTAAATAGCCTTTTCTAAAAACTCAGTTCATTAAGCATATTCTTTGGGGAATTCGAATCTACGACACTCATCACCCAGAGACAGTTGACTCCTACTTCAAGATAATCATATAGGCGTACGAGACCAACCTTCAGTTTAATTTGGAAGCATTTGACGTGCAGCAAATCGTTTACTACATGGTTAGAAATCTGTAGAAATCAGCTAATAGCTGCTGTCTGCAGCACTTCGTCAATTAATCCCTACTCACCTAGACACCCGCCTCCAGAAACATCCAGGAGATGAGCGTACACAGGTATTCAGTACACCTGAAACATATTAGAAGTAATATGGTAGTAATGCAGCTTTGGTTAGTAATATTGTGAGGGAAGAATTGAAAATTAACTGGAAGAAAGCAGTGGAGGATTTTAAGTGTATTATGAGACTGCTACTTCATAAGTTCTCCAGCTGCTTTTATATTAGCTTATTGAAGATAATTAAGAGCATACTGGGGGTGGAAAAGCAGTAAAAATCGCAAGAGGCTTAGTTACTAATAAATTAATGCTCGATATTTCCTTTTCTATGCCATCTCTGTGAGAAGACCATTAACCCTGACGTTCTTTCTGAAGCCTTCGATATCCTGTTCTTCATTTATTCTAGGTTCAGAAAAGCTTTAGTTGATTCTCAACTTATCTCCTTCGTTGTAGGTATCTTCCAGAAGGTTCCAGAATGTCTCTACAAACCTAGAAACAACCTAAAACTAAAGACTTTGAAGGAGATAAGAAAAAACTCAACAGACTAAACACCTGACAGTGGCTAATGTAAGGTTAGGAGGAGTAGTTTAAATAAAAGGAACTCTAAAGTGGAGAGTGAGAAGGTAAACCTTGAAGAGGTGCACCTTCTATCAACAATCAAAGCAGTAAGATAGTATTAACATAGCAATCGATAGCAAATTCTATGAGTCTGTACCATTCCATCAAGCGCTTCTACAGCAACTCTCCAGGGAGTGAAGACTAGCTAATGATTGACAATGAAGAGGCGTTTATTATACTGGCGGAGTTCTACAAGATTGTTTAGTCACAACTAAAAGAGATTATTTTGGTGGAGATACTTTCACTCGCTAAGTGCAGCCCCAACAACTCGATGTTCCTGAGAAGCTCTCTCATTTTCAACTGGTTTCTACTGGGAGTTTTGCGTACGGAGGCAGCTACTTCTGCAGTAAGCTGTGAGTTAGCCTTTAAGATATTCTCGTAGCTGCTAAATGCATCCTTAATGCAAAGAAAAGCACTAGTCTCTTATGTATCGGTAGTGAGAGCTGCTAATGAGGTACTGAAACCTTTATCCAACATGGTGTTCCTACTAAATTATCTGCTATCTTTAATTAAAGTAGAGAATGAACCTCCTTATACTTTATGGAAAACAATCACATAGTTGGCTTTCATTGAGCTAAGGACCTGTCCCCCTACTCACTAATACTGGAAATTTAGTAAAGATCTGATTTAACTGCTGTACAACCAACTAATCTCCTAGTTCTCCTATGTGTCTTAGGAGTATTTTTAGACTGCTGCAATATTTTCCTACCTCCTCTAATCCAAATACCACAGCCCTCTTAAAGATTTCTTACTTAAAGAGTTTACGATTGAAAGGTTCGAGGAGTTGACTATTGTGTTCGATAATATGGTGAGTAGGTCATTATCTAAAGGTAAAATCTAAGTGGAGCCTTCAGTAAGTAAAAGGATATACTGTATTGAGTGCTACCTTCAAATTATTAAGAAACTGGCAGATTTGCAGGCACATGAGGATGTAAACAATCTGTAGGCAACACTCACCTGGCTGGTTAAGATAGTGGTGGTGTTCGTGTGTATGCTAACCAACTAAACTAGCAAATCGGCAATTAAACTGGATAATAATATTCTGGGAAGGAAAGTGGTAGTGGAGGTGTGTCAGTATCTGTTCAGTAGAGTGTAGATTTCTGATTAGAAGACAGGTAAGAAGTACTTTTAGGCGGCACTCCTCAAATCCTTTAAATTTCTCTATGAATACTTGGATTATATTGACAATATACTTGGTAGGCACTCTAACTTTTAAGCTTTGCTGCATCGACTAAATGATCTGACCAAAACATGCTTCAGCCCATTCCTCATATAGCTGTTTGAGTTTTTTATTAAGAATGAGTCTAATAGTCCTCTGCTGTCACTGATAGATATTTCGAATATGGTTAAGTATGAGTTCTCCTACCTCAAATAAAATCTCATCAAACAAGAATTTAGTTACGCCTTCAATAGACCCTCTCTCGGCTAGATCTTCCATCTATTAGAAGACAGATAGCTTTAGATAGTGAATGCAGAGTTCAATTCTACAGTATCAGCTCAATCGTAACAGTTGAAATAGCTGTTGGCTCATCGACTTTAATAAGCCTCTGTAACGGAGGATATTCTACATACTTTTGATAGGGAGAATCCTATTGAGTAGAAGACAAGATTGAGTTTTATTGCTAGTCAGGAGAAGATGCTGAGGAAAACACTAGATTGCTGGAGGAAAATGTGGAAGAGACTTAGAATTTACAATAGCGCTTATGGTATTTATATGAACCAGAATGATAGTTTGTATAATGAGAGTTCGAAACAGAGCCAAAACCCTCTCAAAAACTTCTATCTCAAGTTTTCAAGGTTCAACTGTCCTAATCTGTTGAGTAGGCCACTGTTGAGCTGTAGGATTATCGAGCCATGGCATGTATCTCGAAGGAGGTACGAATAGAAGGGAGAGCACATGCTCAATCTGAACATGATACCCCGTAGAAGCAACTAGAGGACTCTAACTAAAACTTTTAAAGATATGCTTCTGTTGAGGAATATGTAGAGAACATAGCAGACATTCAGGGTGGTCCTTCTAAAAGACTCCATAAAGATAAAAGGATTTATTTATCTGTACACTGACTTCATTCTGTTCCAGTATGATGGGGTTACCCAAGCAGACTCTCACCTATCATTCTGCCAGTTCAAACTAGAGATGTTTAGCCAGCTATTTAAAAAATGGTTCTACGTAGATATCGTCCAAATAATCCGTAGAAGGTACCTGATGAAATACAGCTGTATTTAGATCAAATTCTCAAATGGCACCTCGATTCTTATCAACTTTTAATCGATAGCATTGCTTACTAGCTTTCTGAGCGAACTAATGCAGATTAGAAAGTCTAAGGTTAATAAGTTTAAGGAACTGGCAACTCTAAATAAGGTGGAGTTTCTAACAGGAACGTTTTTGGTTGATTTCCCACCGGAAAACATACTCGTACTCAATCTGGTGGAAGAATGGAAGCAGCATAGAATATCCAATTTCTAGTATCTGATGAAACTCAACTCATTAGCGTCTCGGAGTGTGCATGATTTTAGTCAGTACCCTGTGTTTCCTTGGGTGGCTCAAATCACTGATTCTAAATCTCCTGTTCTGAGAGATTTGGAGAAGTCCATGGGAGCTTTAGGTTCAGTAGAACGAATCTAGGTGCTTAAGGAGAAGTACAATTCTGAAGATCCTTTCAACCCAGTACCTCCCTTCTACTTTGGAACACATTACAGCAGTCCCGGAGTGGTATTCAACTATATGATTAGGTTACTACCCTTTACCGAATGCTGTAAGCAACTACAAGGAGGTAAGTTCGATTTACCGGATCGGATGTTCTTCTCCCTTCTCTCTTCATGGAAAAGTGCAACTAAATAAATGTCTGACGTACGTTAACTAATCCCAGAGTTTTACTTTATGCCTGAAATACTCATTAATCTTGAAGGCCACAATCTGGGCAGAATGCAGAGCGGCTAGAAAGTAAACAACGTTGAGCTTCCGAAATGGGCAGCTAATCCTTACCACTTTATCATCCAACAGAGACAGATGCTGGAGAGTTAATAGACATCCAAAACGATAATGGGATGGATCGACCTAATCTTCGGCTTCAGACAGAAGGGTAAGGAGGCAGAGAACAGTATGAATGTCTTCTACTATCTGACATACGAGAACGCTATTGAGTTAGAGAAGATCTAAAACTAAACTCATAAAACTAGCTGCTAAGCACAGATCATTCATTTCGGACAGACCCCCTCCCAGCTGTTCGATAAACCACATATTAAGAGATAACCACTCTCTAAGCTGCATTTTGAGTTGTCATTAAAGCATGCAGTTAAGCTTCAGCAAAAGTAAATAAATTAGCAGCCATTAGGGATTTACTGTCGGGATTCCTCCATTTTAGTGGTATTCAAATCTCGAATAGCCAACTACTATCTCACTAAAGATATGCAGTACGATTCCAGACAGAGTGTTGACGTACAGCTGCATAAATGCAAAGGTAGATATTGTGTAATGTAGCTAAAAAGTTATATATGTTGTCCTCTTCTGATAGTAGAACAGCATTCTTCTGCTAGGGAAAATATATTGTGATAGGAGGCTATCTGGATGGAGGTTACAGAATATACAAGTCATCGAATGGATAAATAGTGGCTCAGGGGCTATCAAGCTCTAAAATAACGTGTCTGTTCGTAAATAAAAGATAGGATCTTCTAATAATTGGAACATAAAGTGGCTGTCTGGATATAGTGTAAATAAAGTATGAAAGTGGAAGGCTGTCAACGAAGACCATCCATCAATAGTACCTCGAAGGGAGAATAGAGCATATAAGTTAAACGTAAAACTTCTTTACGGTAAGCTACGGAGAATTCGTGAGTATTTATAGGTTCACCAGAAGCCTCGAGTTTCTAATTGAGGAATCTATTAAGAAATAGCCAGGCGTTAAGTTCTTCAGGTCATTCCAGAACAGAAGTCGGGTGAATGGAGCAGTCATAGTAGAATCTCCACTGTTCAGTTTGGTGATTTTTGACAATTTGGGAATACGCTGTTACGGCATCAACGGACAGTTACTCTCCTTCGTTAATACTCCCAGCAGCGTTCCTTAGGTAACTGTGCTTAAGGATAGTTTCTTACAGGATATCGTAGTTTATAGTGAAGATGATAAATTCATAGCACTTTCGACACCCGACCTCAGGAAAATATCAATGATTGAAATCCCAAACGATAAGGTATGCAGTTTCGGCCTGACAGTACTGAGAATAAATTCGATTGCATTCTACGGCAGGAACTAATGATGGCAATGTATATATCTCAGCTTGGATGCTGAATGGATAGTTGTTAAGAGTATTGAGTTTGGTATCTATCATGTACAAAGTCAGCTTCATAGGGCGAAAGTGTAGAACTTTAGCACTGTGTCCGACGCTGTTTTGAATTACATGTCTATCTGCTATCTGAATTTATGGTTAAATGTGGAGAATTTCTGTCTCTGCTTGTGCCTTGGGTTGAGGTCGCAGTATACGTATACCTTTCTGTTCTGCTTACGAGTGATTTTGCAACCTTCGCATAGCTTTCGAACTGCTGATCTCACTCTCATCTGGATGGGTTTATAATACCTATTCGATAAATTACCATCCTCTAGCCAAAGTAATACAGTTTGATAATTGAATATTTTCAATAGGTTATTGTTGAAAATGTGTGAACGTTATCGATTGCCAAATAAAAAATTGTAGTGAGCACAATATATTGATTCTAATTAGTCAACAAACCACCTTCCCGATATCTGCTGCAATAAATAAAATTATTATAAGTGATCGCACTATCAAATGAATGAAATAGTCCATTAAACCGATACTAATCTGTTCCCAATCGTTTTGAGGTTTCCGAACTTATTCAATAATTAGGATTAGTGTCTCCAACTCCACCGTAACTTCCCACCTCTGGTGTAAATTATCTGCCGATAACTATTCCAATTATTTAATTTACAATTGCCAGGTTAACTGCTATGGCTAACACGCTTTCTGACTAGGCGTTTTTAAATGCTTTCTAACTGAGGAAGGAGATAGCATTACCCGCAACTCTATCTACCCTTTTGAATATGTGGGAGGTTTTAATCGCATAGAGGAAATCTTCCTAAAATGCGTTTTTCTCCTCAACAAATTTTCAATTGTTTGGCATAACTCCCGAAATGCAGAAGGCTTTCAAGAATAAGAACAGAGACGAAAAAATACAGCATTACTGTTTTGCTGTGAACACCATAAAGGAGCTCTCTAACTCAATTGGCCATAGGCATAACAATAACCAATCCAGTGGGCATAGCTGCTCATTTAGGAAGATTTAGGGTCGAGTTTTAAAAAATACTGGCCAGCTCATACGCTGGGATAAAGCTTTATTTTCGCTAGACTGTTAGAGGAAAGAGCTCACTCTCAATTCAGATAGGCTCAATCTCAAACAATACTACATTAGGGATATTAAGTCTGGGAGTAAAAAAGTGATCATATTGTAGGGACTTACGTCATCTGCAAAAATATCGTTCGTTAAAATAGCCTTCTAAGATTCCGACTATATAGTGTTGAGGGAGAGTCTGATTAAGGTCATCCAGCAGTGTGAAAGATAGTACTTACTGCAGCATATGAAAAAGCAGATGGATGTTCGGAAGGAATTAGGGAGAGCATCCAGCTGCTAAAATATGACAACATTCTAGAATAATTCTGGGTCTACTGGTGCCACAACCAAAAGTTATCAACGATTTTCTGACAAAGTTAGAAAAGCACAGTACGGGACGAAGACGTAGGGCTCAGTGCCCTCGTTCCAAAGTTCAAGCAAGAAGATATTTATTATAGGAAAGTGTTTCTACTTAGAATAATTATTATTTCTCCCTAAAGAGAGGGTGATAGAAGGATTGAAACTTCCCAGCGAAAAGTGGAACCCATTAGTAGTGGAGTCTAACTGCATCAATAAGCCATAAAATACTCACAGCCATATTGTCACAGAGAAGTGTCATTTCGCTAATCAAACATATCTTTTATCTTTTGTGAGAGAAGACCGTTCGTCAGTTAAAGAGGGGAAACTGTTGTACCACCCTGTCCAGCAAGATCCCAGAGCAGGTATTGGTATTACACCTATCGCCAGGTTCTACAGAGGAGAGGTAACAGTGGTATCGATTACTTAAAATTAGTCGAAACTGTTTATGGAGATGTAGATAGATACTGGTGATAGTCTTAACATTGAGATGGTGACTACCTACCTAAAGTCTGTATCGAATATCTTTGAAGCTTTGGAATTCCAAGACAAATAACGAGTCCAGTTTTACAATGCAGCTGCAGCGATCACTTAGAGGAGGAAACCAGCACTATTGGGACAGCATATACAGGCTCCTTTTACCAAACGAAAGAAGATGTACATAGAAGAGGACTAAATTAATTAGAAGGATACAGTTTCATTTAAACATAATAACCTTGACCAGACTGTGTATTTCAGTGTTAAAGGGCCTGATGAAGAGGTATCTCCAGTAAGCTTGGGCGATAATTTGAAATTAGTCAAGGAGGAAGAGGTGATTTAGGAGGCTAAATAGACCACGGAGGAGGAAGGTAATGGGTCGATAAAAGCCTCAGTAGATCACAGTATGAAAGCTTCAGTAGTTCGTATTCCTGATGGACCGAGTTACTTGAGAGTGAAGCATACGATGGTACCTGGTCCCAGAGATCCCCTTAGAGTTTTATCTCGACATTTCTTTGAGGATGACTGGGTTAAGATTAAAACAGGAGGTGTGATGTGTGTCAACTAAAAACTCATTAATGAGCACAAGAAAGTATTTTCACATGTTCTTAAGAACCTTGGAAAGAACATACTGAAAAGCAGAAACATTATTAACATTTCGTTGCCAGTAACAATCTTTAAAAAAGAGTAAGTATCTTACTATTTAGATCCCATTTAAGGTGTATTGCTGGGAACTTCGCATACGCTCCTCTTCTGCTGTAGAATACGGTAAATATGGATTTAGTTGAAAGGATGAAGTGGATAGTCGTGTTTGTGTTTTCGATTGGTACTACCAGCATCCATAGTGATAAGCCCTTCAACCCTATTCTTGGAGAAACCTACCAGGGAAGTATTAATAACTGTCCCATCGTTTTGTAGCAAATTAGTCATCATCCTGCCATGACCTCTTATCATTTCTCTGGGAGAGGATATAAGGCTTGTGGAACTATTGAACCCAAGATAGACCTGGGTCTTAACAGAGGATGTGGGTATACCTAACGTCCCAATCGTCTGTACTATGACGATGGCTCCGTAATAGAAATGAGTCATTTAAGATTGGTACTCAATGGAATTATGTTCGGTGACCGTGTTTTCTACTTCGAGGGCAAAGGTATATTAATTTCTAATGTAGGTTTTGCATTCGACATAACAAATCTAATCTTCGCTGAGTTTGAGGTAGGAGCCAAAAAGAAGTCATTTTTCGGTCGTAACAACGATCCAGATGATATGGTTAATGGAAGGATTGTCAGGGTAACTCCTGCCTTTGTAGAGTATTTCAAAAAGCACGGTTCAAGAGCTTACCCCTCCAAATAGCATATCACTCAAACTCTGAGTGTATTAAGCGGTACTTGGACCTAAACAATATTTTTCGATGGAAAACCTTACTACAACATAATGAAGTAACATCCCTGTGTGTTGGAGGACTATCCTGATGCTCTTCCTTCAAACTCAAGCTATCGTACTGATCTAAACTTGTTAATTCAGGGTAATCTCTCAGCTGCTCAGTAATAAAAGTAGAGGTTAGAGGATATCCAGCGCAACGACTAGAAACTCCGTGAGAAACATCGCAGGAAGTGATGACCTGATTTATTTATTTCCCATATTTGAATTCAGAGGTCTTAAATAATTTAAACTGTAATTGATGATTTGTGTTCGTACATCTCCACAAGCAATAATTTTAGTCAAGGGTTTTGATTATTATATAGATTTATGTAAGGCAGGCTCCCACCCACCCGTAAGAGGCTTTACTCAGAGAGTACAGAAAAGGCGACTCTTGTAACTCCTTTCGCAAAGCCAAATGGCCAAATCCGTTACTTCGGCAAATTCCCTCTCGCTGTAAACATGCTTTCAGACTAAATTCCTCTAAAAAAGCACTACTCCAGAGACAGTGAGCACACCATCAACAGGCTAAGCAAGAGCCCTCCCAATGTGCAACTAAACAGAATGCTTACTATGTAGTCGTGCGAGGTGAGTGCCGAGAAGCTGACTAAACCTCAGCGAATACACTAGAAGTTAAAAACCGAGATTAAGAAATAAACCTTAAACGACATGTAAGCTCAAAGTAGGTTCCTGCCTGAGATAGACCGCGGAGCTATCGTATTTCCAGACCTGACTATAAACCGAGGGAACTATTGGTAACCCAACCTTTAGGTTAATAACCGCATGCTGCATCACGTCAACAAAATATTTTGTAATAGGTTTTATAATTAAAGACGCAAGAAATCCTTAAACCGGATACTGACGTTAATAAGTATAAAATTGGCTCAAATACTTCTTCATACTCCAAATACAGAAAAGCAAGAGTGGTAACGGAATTTCCCCAGTCCAACAAGCCCCGCACCTTCAGAAATATTGCTGATGAGGTAATTTTGGAGTGAAATTAGATAAAATCTCAGCAGAATACAGCAGAAGTTAGTCGAGGGTAGCTCAACAAAGAAGACAATAAGGGTCAGGAAAGTATGGAAGAGCTGGTCCCTATGCATCTAAAGAAAACCTACAGAAAATCGCTGACACAAGACCGAAAACGTCAGAAGCTAACCTAACCAGCCACTAAATAACAATAGCCTGTATCAGCGTAGATGTTTACATTCTACCCTTCAAAGAAGCATATTGAAACTCCAACAATCGATAATGAATTTTTGTGAGCATTAATATATTAACAAAAATCATATGAACCTTCGTATGAAGAGTTTTATGTATTGGTTGTTCCGCAGTAGAGTTAGAGGTACTGTGAGAATGTACCCACTGATGCTGTGCACTGAATATACGGAGGCTCTATAAGCAGCGATTGCTAGTCCGATCACAGCAAAGAATATTAGGAAGCCGGCGGTATCTTCGAAATTCATTGACTGTTTAGTAAAGTTCATGTCCTATTCAATACTTTATTGTAGGAAGTCCCATGCAGCCACCCATCCATTGTACATGTAGAATATAGATTTTTAGTTTTTGATCCACTGTGGATCCAACCTTACTGACCAAATAGTCATTGAACCGTTAATGATGCTTTAGGCTGTATTCTTATTGTAGGAATAGAGTGACTCGGCCAGAATAAGCATCCCGTAAGAGTTGGTGAGGCTACTCTAGCAATCTGAGATTCGTATTTGAAGTGGGAATTCTCTGTAGGTTTTGCATAGATCTGCTTTCAGGATATTGGTAAGAGTGTCCCTATCGTCGGTATGAGCCATTATCTTAAACGTTTGCTTAACGAATTCTTTGAAAAGATTGCCCCTTTTTACTGTTGAAATAGTGTAGTTTCCTATGAGGCTCTATTTTAATTCGACTGAGGTTTCGATTATCTACGAGAAGCTTTGGGTCACGAGTCTGCTATTCAGTTTGAACTGTTCGTAGTCACTGAGTATCTTGAGGGAGTTGGTAGCATTGCCTTAGTTTATGCATAGAAGGGCGATGGCTACGAGCAGAGGGATACGGAACCACACGTAGACTTTGCCTTTAGTATTGGGTTGCCTGTAGTTGATTGAAGTTATATAGGTGTCTAGGTGTTCGGCAAGTCCTGGAGAAAGTTGAGGCTACCTCATCCTCTCCTTAAGTGCCGTATAGTAAGAGATGCACTAAATGCAGGTATCGTAGCTAGTGGTAGAGAGTAGGTCGAGACACTGTTCCAACCACTGTTCGGTAGTCCTGAAAGCTAAGCTAAGTATGACAATAATGCCCAGATAGAATAGTATCTTAGTGGCCATCTGCATGATGAGTAGACTACGAAAATACTGGATTTGCCGATTAACGTGACTCTAAAACACGTTAATGCTCTAGCTGACGATAATCTTGAGCTGACCAAAATTACTATTAATAAACTCGAACTGCGAACTGTCATCAGCTTCAATTAACTGGATATAGGCCATTTTGTAGTAGTTTAGAAGGTTGGCGCTTTTCACTTGGTTTCGGTTGTTGTAGATTTTCATACTGACTTCGAAATCAGAATAGGTGACGTAACGCTGGTGTAGCAGATCAAACTGTTCCATCGTATGCATTTGTTGGGCAATCGACTAAATGAACATTTTGTTTGCACTAAAAGCAGTTGCTGTGAGTTATGGGGATCTTCCAGTAATCTTCATTAAAAGGACACTATGATAGATGAGCTCAGCTAGAATCAGAGTTTTGGAGCTTTGACATTGGCATTTGATAGATTTGAGGAACTGTGGAAGGAAGGTGTTACTGAATATAACTCCAAATGATCTTAGTAGTAGGTAGAGGATTATAGCTACGATCAGGCTGTTCCGGTACCCGGTTAGAGAGTGATGGGTATTCTTATCTTTCTTCTGCTCCAGCTTATTAAGGAGAACTATTTCAGTGTCAATGTTCTTTACACTGTACCCTGAAACCACACTGGCGAGTTACAGCTACTTGTTAGATTTGGATTATTAGCAGGATACTCTGTACTGTAGTTAGGTCACACAGATGGCATCCTACATGTAAGTCTGTTGAGTTTGTATTGGGAATTTACTTTACATGGTTAGTAGGTATGGTTATCTCCTTTCGTGTTGGTGGAACCGGGAGAAGGATCTCCTACCAAGGATTTACTATCGTCTGAGGCTATCGACTATCTTTAGGATGGTCTTTTGGATGCTCTTTCTAGAGAATACACTCTATTTCTTTTCAGTAGCTGAAGCTACGGAACTTGTAGATGACCTAATGGTTTCCATAGAGGGGTCTGGATAGCTGTTTACTCTTGATCTTTTCATCCCGATGTTACCTATCACAGAAGATCTCCGTTTCTTCTTGGAAGATTAGAGCATTTTGACGAAAAGCTCTTTCAGCTACTCGTTTCTAAACTTACGAGCCTACTTGATTTCGTTTAGTTTCATTCTCATCAGATCTCGTATACTTTATTGAAGGTTTTTGAGGACTTCAGGAGGTTTAGTTACTGTAGTAGTCTATCCGATTTCTATTCTGTAGAAGGTGATAACTCCGGTTTTGGTTGTATGGTGGTATTCCGATATCTAGATATTGCACATAAGAATTGCGTGTAGGTTGTCAAGGTCTGTTATCAACCCTTCCAGAATTTCAGCGTGGATGTCTATGAGTTTAGTTTTGTCTTATTTTCGGGAAGTTGATGCTATGTGTTTGTTGGACTATTGATGCTTCCTTAGAGCAATCTCATGATGATAATGCTCCAGAAACGTAGTAATATTCTGAGGCACTAATATGTGGATGTTGACTTATTTGGGAGTTTGAGAGATGCAGTTATTCTGCATCAAGTGGGAGAGCTCAGGGGAGAAGGACTGTAGCCGGATGCCCTTCCTAAGGAATTTGGGATCGACGTTGAAAATCTAGCTGCATAATACCTTACTAGCGCACATAAACTCTCCAGTCTATTTATGTAGGAGTACCTACTGTTTGTCGAGATTCCTACTAATCATTCCGATCAACTCTAAGCCGTTGACTGAAGGAATTAGCTTTACGAATGTTGAACAGTTTATGCAGAGCCCACTGGAATCAACAACCCAGAAGTCTCTCTGTTTGTTCATGGCTATCTATACACCAGTCTACATCCAGTTTTTTATCCATTTATCGTGGTGCATTCCGAACACTTTGGGCATGATTACCGTAAGTTTCTTGCCAATAACGTCACTTCTTTTGTACCCGCATACTTTGGTAAAGTCCTGAGAGGTCCATTCGATGAGCCCAAAATTAGAGCCCTGCACTCCAACTTTAATAGTACAAATATTAGGCTCTCCACATGCAGTATTCCCAGCCAACTTCCTTGAACTCCTGTAAGTGCGCTAAGTACGACTGACGTTGTATGCCAAAGACTGATCGAATATTATTTTGGAACTGTAGAAGTACATGAGGAGAAGCAGTGATTTGGCTCTGGGATTGTACTTTTCGGTTTGATAGTATATTTTCAGAATTTCCTATTTCTTTTTGGATATTTATTAGCAAATCCGGTGCAGATGGGACCTGTCAGTGATGGGTTCTGAGAGTGTCTTCCAGAAAAAATTGTAGAGTTCTATAATGTACTTGACAGAATCATTAAACTTAACAAATCCTTAGTCAAACTTTGACACATCTTCTATGTGCAGGGGATCGCTCGCTGCTACTTGCGTGAGGTTTGAGCGGATGTCCTTTTAGAGTCTGTAGAGGAGGTAGGATTAGGAGAATTTCATCTATCTGTTGAAGATAGTTTCCAGTTTATAGAGGTGGCTGTAGATTTTAGGGTAGAGACCCAGTACATCCCATAAGTAGTAGAGGTAGGTGATCTCCACCAGCCTGCTCTCCCTGAACTTTGATAAACCGATCTAGAGCTCCCTCTTCAGAAAGAACTTGCGGAATACTGCGTCATTATGCGCCGGAATGTTTAAATTCCCATGCTCTTTGCTGGTTGGATCGTAGAGCTATGATCTTTTTCTACAGATACACTCAGCATTTGTGCAGTCTTTACTATGAGACTGGATTATAGAGGAACGTAGGGTGATGCTTCTCTGAGATTTGCTGACGATGAATAGATTGTAGCTGGATCTGAACTTAATGAGGAACGAGTCTTCGCTAAGGTTGTCCGATGACGCTATCTGGAGGTTCTGGATCAAATAGGAAGTGTAATTGAGCATCAGAACGACAGTAAACCCATAGAACACTAAACTTATGAGTAGGTAATTGGTGTTGATAATATGTATGCTAAGATTGTACGCTAGGCAGTCCCATCCTACCAATGAGATCACCAATAACACTACACATGTCCTACCTTTGATGATTGTTTAGTTATGATCGATCATTTTGAAGGAGATTTAATCTGGATTAATCTACAATTACATTGGGATGCCATCTGAAGAAGGAACAAGCATGCTAGCAGGGAGTTGAACATGAGATTGGAAGGATGGATTAGATTGTAGGAGAAGGTAAAACAAGCACCCAAAGTTAAGAGGGATTCTACCTGGTGAAGGGATCTAGGGTTTCTATTGGTACAGTCTTTCTGCTTAAAACTGAAGTTGAAGAGTAGGTTCTGGAAGATAACAGAATACCCAGTTATAAAAAATACCAGAATGCCTGATACAACCACCTTCCAAATTGCTACATCTTTGGAATCGAAAGCGGCGATCGAAGTGAAGGCTAATCCTGAAACGAGAGGTATTTTGAGGATAGAATCCAAGATCTCACAGGTGTACCTGAACAAGAGGCACAGTTTTCCTGAGTACCTGACTACAAGATGTAGAAAGGTTAAATTAATTACCAAAAAAGTGCAAATTAGTATGAAAGCAGTATGGTTGCTGGAGTCAGTAGGTTGGGAAGGGTTGATGATGGATGGCCAGAGTAGGAACAATCTGGTTGCTATCTTTAAATATCCTTATGTGATCTAGTTCATATTGGATTGAGGACAGAAGGCCACTAAGAGTACGGTTATAAAGTTGTAGTAGCCCCATAGAAACAGTGTACAGTTGACACCTTTCTCTGAACAGTGAAGACAGGAGTCATAGATTTAGAATAGGAACCTCGAGTACTTTGAATAGCCCATATTCGAAATTTTCTATTGTCATTATACATAAATAATCTCAGAAGTATATCATCCCACGAATATTCTAAGCGAAGTGTCGCTCGAAATGCTTCTTTCCCTTCGATTTTGAACTATTTAGTCTTTCGGCAGAGTTGCAGAGGAGGTCTCGTACGTACTCAGAATGGTTTTTCTTGCCAGTGCTATTCTGAGGGGAGAGGAATATGGGTATTTGGTTGGGTGCTAAGTACATTCGGGTGTTCGATCTGTCGTGCTCAGTTAGCAGATTATGGGGGCTTAAGTTCCGACCTGTATAGATTTTTCTATGGGACATCTTTTAGGCGGGTGGCTGCAGGATAGGATTGGTAATTCTTTTGTGATAAGTCTTAATGGAACTTATCTTCTTGAATCTGGGAGTATTCTATAGACCTGCTCCTTCATACTCAAATGAGTTGTCCCTGGCTACATACCCGTCATACTCTTCCGGATTGAATTTACTGACTAGCACAGGCTTATCCTCTTCCATTCTAGCCTTGATATTTAGACATGTTTTGCTCATAGACTTTGTAGGGGATGGACTTCTAATAGTAGGCTGTTCCATAAAGTTTAGGGTAGTGTTTATCATCAGTTATCTGATAGACTCGCGGGAGGGTGTAAACTTTTTGCGGTCGACTGCTTTAGGCGATTTACTCATATTCTATTTGTATTGAGTCTGATACTTTTACCATAGGCTCGGTTGCTGGCAGCACTTTCTAGTGGAGCTTTGTGCTTACTTATTGGTTTAGTAGTTCTTGGGGCTGATGGGGGATTTGGTGCGGGTCTTCGCTGTTTAGTATCTCTGACAGGGGGAAACCGACCGAAGCTCTTCCAGTTTTTACAAGTGAGCAATTTGCCTCTGCAGGTCCACCACCTTATCCTTGATGTTTCTTATATTCTCAAGTCGAGATGACTTTGCTTTATCCATATAACTTTAATCTTAAAACTATTGGCTTCAATTCTCATACTTAAATCTTACAGAGAATCACATACCCGGATGTAGAGTGGGGCCAACATCATGCCAATTCCATGCGCTTATTGGTATGGAGAATCTTCTCGCATTATTCACATTCCCTTTCAGTAACTAAATAGACCCAGTAACTACCTATTTGGTCGTCGTATGCTTTAAGTAGGGCCTCCTCCAACCCAACCTTATTGAGGTATTAAATCATAGCTGATAGGTCGTCATGCTTACCAGAATCAGCCGCAACATGAGCTATCATCGTCAGAAATTTAGTGAAGAATTTGAACGTGTAAAGCCTATTAACGAACTCCCGTAGGTTGATGAACTTCTCTTTCGTGGACCTCTCCAAGAAATACAGGTAGAAGTTCTAATTTGTTATTGTTATCGTATTTAGGTATTGCTAGTTCAGCTTCAGACAACAGTATATTATTTTCTATATGGAATGATGCTTACTCTGAGGGTTTTGAAAGCGACAATCAGGTTAGATTTATTGAGGGACTAGATTAGGTTGTTGAGGAAGTAGGAGCTTTTGGATATTGTGGCTCTCTAGATTAGTTGCTAGATGAGCCCTTCCAGAAGCTTCTCAGGGATCTTATCCAGCACCTAAACGTGGGTTGACCTAATATAATCTGAATAGCACAACTACTACCGACTATAGAACTCAGGATGCATCGGATATAGTATTTCTATTTGGTACTAGGTTTTGAGTTAGAGCGCACAACATTCAACAGTGTATCTATTGTGCCTATCAGATCGCCCTCAGACCTAATTTGACCCAGTTCTTGCATAACGAACAGTTGTAGTGCCGGATTAAAAGTAGCAGCTTTCAGACAATTGTCTTTGAGTGTCTTCAAACTGATATCTTTCTAAGTGTTCTTACCCTTCAATATGGGTATTGCAGACTGGACGTACATGGACCACAGCTACAGGGACTCTCCCAGCCAGTCAGTATTGACTGAGAATAAGCATTTGAGAATAAAATTAAAAGTGAATGTGGGAGATTGCTAGGAGTATTGACAGCTCTAAGTGTACACACACTACAGGTAGGCCTTCAGATCAGTCTGGATAAACTACTTTAGCATCGGTATTACCTCTGCTCTCATATTCATGAAGGCTGTCTGAATTTTCCGGAGTTTAAGGGTGTTATTGGGAAGGTTGGACTGATCTTTTTTGAATATATTGGGCAGAACCGACAGGAAGTACTTGAAGTAGGGTGGTTAGCATCGCTACATTTGTCTGGCTAACTCTTCGTAAGACTAATTGAGGCCGAAACATTAGATAGATTACTCGAAGTCTTTTCGTAAGGTTTCAGATGATAATAGGCTCTTGGGTACCACATTTTGTGTCAGGGGAACTCTAGCTGTTGTTTCTGTACTCCTTGAGGTGTCGCTCGGTGATCTTCTCATACTGATTGATACTACTAATAAGATATTATAATTACACAATCTTCTAACTTAACATTTAAATCAGACTATCAGCTGATTAAGCATAAGCAATATCGATGAATGTAAGGGTATTTATGACTTATATCAGTTTATAATAATCTATGAGTGAACAAACCTCAGCAGTGCAGGCGGTCCTTATCGTCGTATTCTTAATATCCTCGGTGTGTAAGTATAAAGTCTCTAACTCAGTCTGCTCCATAATCCCCCTTATGTACTACTACTTTGAGCGGTGTCGTGGCCACCCCATGAACCTCGTCGCCATCATCTGCCTCCTCTAATTAGTCTCCAACTACAACTTCCTGCTTATTGCCCTCGATGTATATGGCTTTGAGGATAGTGTGCACCTGAAGAGCATATTCACAGCAATTACTTTCAACTTTAATGTCTCTCCTGATGAGGTTAGTTTCTGTAAGCTCAATGATGGTCTCTTCGTGTTTCTGGAGATAGTGATAGTGTTCTTCAACCTGTTCTTTGCGGTGGACTTGTTTATCACTCTCAGGAAACCATTTATATCTGGAGCCAAAAGACAGAAATTCTACAATGTTATTGCTCTCCTTCTATCGGTCTTCCTGTTTGCCTTTACTGTGCCTGACCTCGATAGTAACGGATTATTAATTTAGGGTAGTGCGGAACTGAAAAAGGCGCCTTTTAGAACTACTCCTTCCCGTAAACAGATCGTAATGTAGGAATGTTATGGCATACCAAATGGCAACGTTTCTATTAATTGCGGTAGGGATAGTAGCCTACTCTACTTACTTTCTTAGACATACCAGTATTTATTAGGTTATGTAGATAACCCTAACAATACAAGAGAGAAATATGTGCTGCACCATAGGAGAATACTGATTGCTCTGATTATTTGCTGGATATTCCCAGCGTTCAACAACAATGGAGCGATGAGAGAATGGGCGATGGGTTATTCAAGGAATATGAGTTTGCTGTTCCAGTATATATCGTTTGGGTTTCTGATGCTCACTGGGACATTCGTTAACCTGGCCAGACTATCATAACCCCATGTTTATGCTAACGTAAGGGAGGAGTAATGCAGTTTAAGGATATTCTGAAGGGTTTCAGAAAATGCCAGTGCCTAAATAAACAAAAGAAGAAGCAGGAAGAAGAAAAGGAGTAAAACTTTCAGAGTATAAATTCTGATACCAGCGACGAAGGTAATAAGTAGAGAAGGTAATAGGTATCTGAGGCTTGGAATATCCCCCTCAGTTAAGCACTGACTGAGTTCAATAACCAATGTGTGCTACAAAACATAATTCAAACTGTCATCGAGCTATCAAAACCAACAGCCTAGTCATAGATCTCAAATACTTTCAAGATGGACGAATCCTAAGCTGAGCGGATGCTGGATAGGTTGTAGTACTAGACTATTGCATAGGTAGGTAAAATGACTAAAAGACTGTAGTTAGTATGCGTAAAGTTCTAGAATGAGGTGGATACAATAAGACAGAGGACAGTGTTTCGGGCGCTGAGTCAACCCTCAGTAGCATCTCCCTAGAGGTTGGTAACCTAGTAGAACTAACAACCAAAATCTAGTAAGGTAATAAACATAAGGGCAGCTGCCCACTCGCACTACATATTTGAAAAGATGAGAGAACTATGCAATGTAACCTATAACCAGCTGACAGACTCCCTCGATGTAGCGAAGAATTATTAGAGTATTAAAGATACAAAAGAGTCGATGGGAGCTAGTGGCAGCTTCTTCTTCTTTTCTTATGATAGAAGGTTTGTGATAAAGACAATAGATTAGCAGGATGTACAGTCACTTATTTAGCTGCTTCCCCGCTACTACAAGCATTTTCTGCATTAACCCAACAGTCTGATAGCTAGGATATTTGGGCTGTATACTATTTAAATAGCCAGTATCTCCAAGATTACGTTTATTCTGATGGAGAATGCATTCAGTACATTCGATAACCATAGGTTGGAGTATCGGCAGTATGATCTAAAAGGGTCAACTATGAACAGGTAGGTGAAGAATCCTAGAGCACCAGTATTGAAAGATGTAAACTTTTTTAAAGGAAACTAACCCTTTATATTTGTCACCAGGTAGTAAAAACAACAACTGAGAAGGCAGGTAGAGAAGGATATCGCTCTTCTATCATAGATTAATATTATGGACTATTCCCTACTACTGGGTGTAGCCGATGTTCCCGAGTAGATGCCTACCATCGCAGGTGGTATTTTCAACTGGAAGTACATTACTAGTGGCCTACGTCTAAACGGTAAAGTCTACTCACTAAGTTTGATAGACTACCTCCAGAAGTTCAACTGTCAGAAGCTGGCAGAGAGAAAGTACAAGACACTGCTATCAACTAAGACAAACTAGGTGAGTTCGGTAAGTCCGAAGGAATATGAAGAGAGGTTTTTAAAGTTTATGGATACCATATTGATAGTTGTTAACTGAACTCATCTATCATCATTGATTGGAGACGCGGTTTGATCGGCTTAGTAGCTTCCTCTACTTCTTCTACCCTCCCTGTAATCTGTCTTAGAGAGCTTTCTTGCAGTTCGACATCTCGCTCAGGCTTGACTGTACCTGGCTGAATGCACCTAATAACTTGCTTACACTTGATTAAAGGCCTGTTCCCGCTACAGACTCTTCCGTCAGGGTTCGAGCTATCCGGGTCTGGAGATTGGTCGCGGGAGGCTAAACAGTCTTGGTTTATTAGACTACGGTCTAGATCGCTACAGACTAGATGTTTTGAGTGGCTCCTACCACCTTATTGCGCGAAACAGCAGATCTGTCAATAGGTTTGGTGGGTCTATTGTCGGGTGTAACAATTTAGACCTTCTATTTCTATGGTTGTTGTGGGGTAGTCACTGCTAGTTATTGCTTCGGTGCAACATTGGTTGTTCTGGGTACAGGTTGATAGGGATATGCTTTCGGATTTGGTTGAGGGGATTACACTACCGGTTGTTCTTCTTTCGGAGGGTAAGCTTGAGCAGGTTTATTCTAAATTACCTTTCTCTAATATGTGTATGTAGGCACATTACGAATTGGCTACTTTTTCTACGGTACAGCCACTTACTTCTACTCTGACTTTTTCTTTGAATGGGTGTATATTGAATCAATTTTGGCGGCAGGTACTTGAGGAACCGACTCAATCTTTGCTTCTGGCTGAGTGGGAGAACCATCAGTAGATTTCTTTGTTGTTACCACTTTTCTTGCATCGTTCAGAATTTTTTCATTATGGGGGGCTGGAGCAGATGTTACTTTTTCATTCGGTACTTTAGTTGCTGGCACAGTAACTTCCTCCTGAACAACCTTGGGTGTACTCGCAGTTATCGGTACTCTACTTGCTGGAATTAGTTTTGTTGTGGTCTAAGCTACAGGAGGAGGAGTAACCTTCACTGCAGTCTCTGCAGCTACCAATTTTTTCTTGAGGTTCTCCACCTATTGTGTAAGAGAATCAACTTTATTTTTTTACTGTTTCAGTGTTTAATTGAACTAGAGCTGAGCCTGTCTTTGATTTGATTGTTACAGTCTCTTCTGGTTAGCTACAAACTGCACGATTTCCTTGGTTGTCTGCAGCACGGTTCTTTCAATCTAATTTTTAAAGTTCAGTTTTTACTTATCCAGGACTTTTTTCAATTCCTTGAACTCCCTACTGAAACTCTAGAACTTTCTCTTGGTCTTGATATTGGCCTTACGGAATTTATCCACCTTCCCTCTGAGATGGTTAATCTATTCTGTTGCTATGTAAGATTCGTAGTCTCCAGGGTTTTTAGAATTTTCTGTCTTTAGTATATTTCTAGCCAACTACTTGGTGCTGTTGGTTGGAGTCATTCTTATGGCACTTCCAGTATTCTTTTGGGTTTAAGGTGATTAAATAAAAGTCACTCCCTTACTGGATTTCTTCTAAACTTTTTGAGAGCTCCCCTCCCGAATAGCAGATTCCCTCGGCTACTGGTCGTTAGGGATGTTCGACTGTGAGAGCCTCTTTGCGCTCCTCACTGGGGTTTATTTCGGAGGATTCTGTTACAACATTTCGGCTTGTCCTTCTCGAATCGTGCTGGCGAACTATAGATCCACAGAAGTGTTGCCCTGAAATAAGTGACAGTAGTTACGATGATTTTGCCGAAGTCTTGTCCTCCCTAACTTACTCGGCTTTTGCTAAGGTCCCGCTGTTGTAGTGATTTTTAGTCAAGAGGTCGCATCCTCTTATGTTGGGAATCTCTAGAGGATGGTTGAGGGCTAGCCTGCAGACTATTGTAAGCTGGGGCTTTTGGCGAGCTCCCGTTAGGGGTTTTGATACCGATTCTTTGCCACATTGATAATCTGTCAAATAACTTTAACAAATCCAATGAAGATCAATTTGGCTGAGGAGGTTCCTGCTCCGGCACACTGCACTTCAAATACTGAATGTCCTTAAAATGGATGAGTTTCATGTCGAATCGATCCTATCCAATCTGAACCTTCTTCAGAGCTAGGGCCAGAGTTTTGGGATCTATACTAAACAATATCCCCCTAGCTACTTTTCCTCCTTCTTTAAGAATTATTTCCACGCTGTTATTTATGCATGCGAAAGCAAACTCAACCATCCTTCTCTCGAGGATGGACTGTAGAGCTTACTTTTGATTACTCATTCGATTATACTCTATCTGATTTAGGGGCTTGATTATTATTTATGAAAACAGATTAATTGCGTAGGAGCCCTCTCAAAGCTGGACTTCTGGCTGAAAATGTTAAAGCACTCAAACGGGAGGCCAGCGGTATATTCGTACCAAACTCCTGTGCCTCCCTGCCGGAACCTGCCTTCCGATCTTATAATTCTACATCCAGCCCTCACGATAAGAGTAGTAATATGAAGAAACTGGTGAGTTCGGACCAAAAGTCCAACTTATCAGTACTCCTGAGAGACTTTTAGAAGATAAGAAACAACATAAAGCAGATGCAACATTCCAACCAGAGAATAGTAGACAAAATACAACGCAGCTATGAAGGTCCTAAGATTATGGGACTGAGCAGGAACAGCCGTATGGTCGACCCTTCCAATGGCTATAATGACCTTGGTACTAACTACAGGTTTGAGGTGGAATAAGTGGAACCTCTACAGGGGATAGACTAAGCCTTCCAAAAAAACTGCTTTGAAGATAAAATTAGTGAGCTAAACCGTAAGCTTTAGGAGGAGATTGGAAACGCTAGCTATTACAAGTTCCAGGTGTGGATGATGAAGGACCTGCTGGCGAGAAACGGCATAAAACTGTCAGATGCCAACTTATAATCCATTCCAATACCTGTACGGGACAACAAGGACAACTAGCAAAGTACCTTCCAATAGCTACTGAACAACTTTATGAAAGATGTGATAATTCCAAAGCTAGAGGAGATTGATAAACATTGCAAAAAGAAACTCCAGAAATTGGTGAATCTAGAACATATAATAAACTTGAGGCTGAATTTGAAGTTGAGTCATGTTAAAACGAAGGAGAGGTTCAGTTTGGATCTAGAGAGGAGTAAGAAAGTTGAGAGGGATAATGAAGATAGGCAAGCCAAGATCAAAGAGTTAGAGGAGAGTTACAGGAACAAATGCGAAGAACTGGAGAATTTTAGGGAGGAAGTTGGTACATACACTTAGAAAGTTAGATCAGAGTATGCCTTCAAAATACAACAACTCGAGCTTCAGCTAAAGGATAAAGAGGATAAACTAAAGTTAAAAGCTATTGAATCTCCGAAACGCCAATAAAAATTTAGATAGGAGACTGATAAACTTAATAGGTTGGTGGTTGAGCTTAATAGTGAGCTAGATTTGAAGGAGGAGAGGCTATCCGAGCGATAAACTAGGATTAGCCTGCTTGAGGAGGAGATAGCAGCCCTCCAACGCAAAAATTCAGCACTCTAGGCTTAGATAAAGAATCTTAGAACTGGTGAAGCTAATATAAAGTGGCCATAATTCACCAGCAGCTTTATTTTAGATCCTCTAGAACGTTCCAACCCTGGAGTATTTATGTAGACCGCAATAAACACATCAGACCCTATTGATAGTAGTAGAGAGCTCCTATTTAAGAAGTTGCAGCTGGCTGAATAGAGCAATAATAAACTGAGGTAGGAACTGGATAGGTTCAAAGAGGGTGATAGAAAACTATACAAATCTGTCCTCAACTCTGATATTAAAGTTCTAGAATCAGCTAAGGATATCAGGTTCGAGAGTAGAATACCGAAGAGTAAAATTAGATTGAACTCTGGACTGAGGGATGATAGCATAGCCAATACCTTCAGTAAAATTAGTGGAGGAAAGTAACTTTCCCTTAATCTCTCATTTGATGAGGAATACATTAATATTCAGGAGTTGGATATTGAGGAGATGATCAACCGACCAGACTATCCGTTTGAGACTCTTAAACTGACATCCAGCGATGCCCTGTATTTGGTGATGAAGATGGCGCAGATGCTCCGATACTACAGGGTTTAAATTAAGGATAAGAATAGACTGCTTAAGTTTCTTAGGTCTAGGTAGCAAATATAGCTGAAGCATGAGATTGAGAGTGAAGAACATATACATCTATCGGATTTCGAAGATAACTGTTCAGAGGTGGATTGGGTGAAACCCCGTAAGAAAGGGTATGGGTGGCAGCAACTGTAGAAGTAATCGATGCAGATGATCGAAAAACTAAACGAGAGGATTGAAGGTCTACAAACCTAGCTGTAGAAGGCTTAGACGAACGAGAACAACCTAATCCAGATGAAATAGCTCTACAAAGAGTAGATAGTAAAACTAAATAAGCTCAATTAGGAGTATTAGGGTCATTACAAGGAGTAAATCCAGCAGCTGACTGGTATGCTCAAACATTACGAACAGGGAAAGAACCTTGCCAGTGTGAGAGAGATCACTATAGAGCTACAACGTATCTACTTTTAAGAGTAAGATTTATATTATTTAGGCCTCAATAGGTGAAGGGGACCCAGTTCAGAGACTACCTGAATATGCTGGTGGAGCTGCTGGAAAGCAAACAAGCTCCGTCTACTGCAGCCAAATAATAAACAATTGATCTTTTGTGACGTTCCATATTTATCAAGACATCATGATGGCCAGTGCTTCGGGGGTTAGTTTGAACACCTGGTTAGTGGAAGTCTTGCAGTAGATGCATACCTCTCTTGTCTGCAGTAGCTTGAAACATCTAAAACACACGTTCATGTGTTTACAGTCAATGTACAGCACTTCGGGTGGTAGCTATTAACAGATTATACAGTTCTAGGTCTCGATCACCTCAGCGAACTATTGGGTGGTGAAGGTATTGGCGGGTGGGGCCTTGCCCTTGCCAAAAACCAAATCAAGCTCGCATTTCTTATCTTTACGAATAGACTCCACCAACTCTTTGTAGGTCTATCCTTTCTTCCAATAGCCTTGGATTCCTAAGCGGGCCAGATGAGCCACCATCTCTTCGGTAGATTTGAAGTTAAGCTTACATACTTAACAATTATTAGAGAGTTTGGTGCCTATGGGATACTTCTACTAGTGCTGTTTGGCGAACCCTTTCATGTAGCAACCGTTCATCGAAAGATGGTTGGAGAGGGCAGCCCCCGTTAAAAAGGTTTTCTAGCAGCCATAATGATAGCATTTTCTCATATCGAGGGTGGGTCTACCGAGGTCAGAGTCGCATAGAGGAAGATCCCGATGCAACCCCGGTAGATAATTTTTGGTTTTCTTCTTAAATATGGCGATGTCAACAAAGCTTTGAGGCTTTTTGTCGGGCTCCATCGAATAAAAGAATTATATGTTGAGTGCAATATCATATTGAGTAATTACGAACCCAAATTATTTTAGTTTATATGAGCCAGCAACGCCTCACTCACATAATCGAATCAGACGAGGTCTAGGAAGAGTCTTCGTTTAAGAACTACCAAAAGTATCTACAGAGGAAGAAGGGCATGCAGAGAGCCGATGAGGTTGTCAGAAGAGTGGAATCCAACCTTGAGAAGTATCGAAGAGAAGGCAGTGATTATGAGGGGACATCGGAAGCAGACTATATTGAGTAACTGCAGAATCGGCTGTCCGTAAGCGAAAGGGAGCTCATAGCAGAACGGAATAAGAATATCCTGCTGCAGAAGACAGTTGACCGATTAAAATAGCAAGTTCAAAACCAATCGAAATAATAACCTGGCGTCATGAAACTGGCTCTCACCAAGAAGACTGAGTAGGTGATGCTGCTGGAGCGGAGGCAGAGAGCCCTTTAAAGTCGCAACGTACAGAGATATAAACTCAGGTTATTTTGGAAAAGGCTTTGCGTTAGCAACTATAGTTAGTTAACCAGCTATGATATGGAGAGTGTATTGATATATCACTTTTTTACGAAGTCGTTGAGACTGTAGTTGTGTTTGATCATCTGCTTGATAACTTTGCGAAGAGTGAAACAGGCCAGAATTAGAAAATAAACTACTAGCATTGGCCAAAAAACATCTATCTCGAGTAGTTTGAAACACGTGCATATTGTCCCCATGGTAAAGGCGTACGTTATGCGCTACCAGATTTGGATTTAGCTCATAGAGGGAGCCAACGGCCTCACTTCATCCTGACATTCATCTTGGACATGCGGCAGGAAATCCAATTGCGAAATTAGGGTGTCCTCCATCTCGTCATCTTTGTCCTCTAAGCCTTTAGGTGTGACGTAGTTAACCAACAGCTGCAGAAGATAGAAACCGATAAGGTAAGTAACGATGTAATACGACATACCGTAGCTCCTCTAAAAGTAGAATACACAGAGAACCAGAGTGAAGAACCAGCGGGTAGCCTTGTACTGGATGAGATGATCTATAAGGTTGTAGTACCAGCGACTTAAGTTTCTGACTCCCTTCGACACTAGCATTAAGTTGTGCGCTTAATTGAATATATCTATAGATAATAGAGGTAACTTCCATTAATATTCGAATGTTGGTGGAGAGTATTTGAAAAGAAGTGAAAGGATAGACGAAATTTAGAGGGATTGGAATTGGCAAGTTTAATGGGAGTGTTGAATAATTTTCGAAAAATATTGGGGAGCTATTGATATAAATTAAGAATTTTCAAGAGCTCTCCCCTGTTCCATGATAGAGAAGATTAACCTTGATAAGAAATAGTTCCCCACATTGCAGACTCTCTCGTAGAATGCTGTTGCTCGCAATTACCATCTGTACCCTTCGTTACCGGGTATTCCTGAACGAGTCAGATAAAAGGTTGAGTATACTCCACTCAGATTATTGAGAAATCGATTGAGCAATCTACTCCTCACGACGTATTACTGACAGCACCCAACATAGAGCAGGAGAAATATTGGAAGAGGTGCTGTTAGATAAAATACCAGAATCATAGCACCATTAACTTGTAGAAGCATGGGTTCAGCTGGAAGGTGGCCTATCTGGAAAGGTACCTACAGTCGATGCTGTAGAATATTAAGGTAGTATCTAGATTAACGAAGGACTTCAAAGATCCTCAAGAGAATGAACTCATCTTCGAGACAGTTCGACTAATAAGCCCATGGATTTTCACCCTCTAACTTAGGAGGATGTGCGCCGACCTCGACTTTAAGGCAATAGCTGAGTTCCTCCCCAATCTTACTGATCTGAGCATTAAATACGCAGAAGGAACCAACGCTGAGTACAAGAAGCAGGTGTTCGGGATGAAATTCGCATAGGCTGCCAACCTATCTGAAATGATAAAAAACGCTAATAACCTGGTAGAAAGAGTTTAATGTAGTTGGTTCTCAATCTATCTGGGAATCTGATTGACGATGACCTTTTCAAGTTTCTAATGCAAGGGCTTTCAATCAATATCTCTATAATGGATCTGAACCTCTCCCATAATAAGATCGGGGATCAGGGAGCTCGAAGACTCAGCAAGTACCTCATCAAAAACTAGATTTTGGTTCATCTGAATATCTCTAACAATCTGATCGGGTATGATGGATCAAGGTATCTGGCGCAGGCTCTCAAAATTAATAAAACACTGTAAACTCTGAACATCAAACTGAATAATCTTAATGATAAGGCTGGCTCCAAGTTCATGAAGGATCTAGCCTTCAACAGCAGTCTCAAAAGACTAAATATCGAGGCCAATACCTTGGGCCCTCTGGTACTAAAAGATTGATATAGACTGCCCGAAAGCTTAGTCTGTACATCCAGAACCCTAACAACCTCCATTATTTGCACATCGGCAACAATAACTTCACCGAATAGCACATACAAACCATAAAAGGCTCCATCCCTGAGGAGAAGCTGCGTAGTTACTTCTAGAGTGGCGGCTACAATTAGATTAAGCTTAAGTGATAAATCTAACACCTACAATTGCCATTTAATCTATAATCGATAGATAGGCATTATCAAATTGAACGCAACATGACGGAACAATTCGAAAACGACTGGGCATCCTGCCAGTAGATCATAAGATAGATGGCTATCAAGACTGAGCAAATGCGTGGATCCATCGCCAAACAACAGCGACTCATCACCAACCAATAATACGTAGCGACATATCAGTACAAAAGCTCTAACCTAGAAAAATTTACAGTCTGTGTGTAGTCCACAACACAAACAACAACTAAAAGCTCTACAAGAAGTTCTCCTCAATCCTCTGCGAGTACCTAACTTAAATGAGTAAGCATGTGTGCAGTGCGCAGGATGTGTTCGTTCTGAAAGAGTTTCGGCTAGTATGGAATTGCTATAGGGTACTGCTGAAACCCTTGAAGAATCTGTTTGCGTATCTGGATAAGTATTACGTTCCACAGAATGGACTCACCCCCCTCGAAAAGAAAGGTACCTCAAAGTCTATTCAGGTTTGACGATATTTGTGGAAACCATGCTGAATCAAGAACAACTGGATCAACTCCAAAGCATCTATATCAGCCAAATAGATAAGATTCGCAACACGGAAGATTATAGTAATGCAGTCATCCTCAAAGAGTTTGTGGAGGTGTTTAGAGAGGCTAGTGGAAGTTTTAAGCTATGCGAGAAACATATGAATATTTTAGAGAAAGCATTTATTCAAAATGCTGGAGAGTACTACCGGAAGAAGTTTAAGGAGATGGAGGTGGTGTCCTGTGGGGAGTATCTGGAGAACGTTCATAAACTCTACAAAAAAGAACTCAATCTTTTTGAGAGATGCTTTGCAAATGCTAGCACACTCAACGCTCTAAACGCTAAGTTCAATGATGAATTGGTTAAAAAGTACAAACCTAGTCTGTTGGAGAAGGGCACTGGACTGGTATACATGCTGGAAAACCACCAGAGTAAAACCCTCTGCCTCCTCAACTAACTGTACAAGACCCTGGACAACTTTAGCAGCCTCAAAACCAAATTCTCAGAGTATGTCTAAAGGTAGCTGAGAGAGTACCTAAACAGAAAGAAGGAAGAGTTGGAGGCTGCCAGCAAGGGTACCCCAGAGTAGAAGATTCAGAACAAACTCAGTTTCATTAAAGATATATTTGAATTCCACAAAAAGCAATAGAAACTGCTTGGAGAGTGCTTCCCCGATAACAACGATTTTGTTATGGGGTATAAGTATGCTATGGAGAGGGTGCTTAACCAAGCCAATAAGCATTATAATGTTGCTGAAATACTGGCTCTGTATACTGACTCCATAATCCGTAACAAGAAACTAGACCAGTAAACATTCGAAACCTAACTTAAGTATGTGTTCAGCATATTCGGGTGTCTAATCGATAAAGATATGTTCCAGCATGTCTACACTGAACTGTTGAGTAAAAGACTGCTATCAAACTCCGGTGCCAACATCGACTACGAGATTATGGTAAAGTCAAGGCTGAAAGAGCAGTGCGGAGTAGTATTCGTGCAGCCTATCGATAACATCTTAACAGATTATAACAACTCGATACGCTAATCAGAAGGTTTCTCCATTTTCCTGCAAGAAAAATTCAAGAGAGACGATTTTACAGTCAAACTCTTGACTAAGGTTATTTGGCCGTTTGAGGATATGCTCCAGATTCCACTGTTTGGTAAGCAACAAGAACTATATAAAATATACGAAGTGTACTTTAATTAAAACTATAAGTTCAAGCATTTTAAGTGGGCTCCACTCCAGAGTAGAGTGGTGTTTACATACTACATAGACGACTCACTAAAGGCTAGTAGTAAGTTTGAGGAGTGCTTCCTCAATATGAATGGACTGCAGGCTGCCCTTCTCTACTACATCTATGAGAGGAGAGAACAGTTTATTGTTGGGGAGTCCCACTTGATCTAAACCTTCAAAGTCCCAAAGTAGTTGCTGGATGGCAGTTTAAACAATCTGTCTGGGCGCTCTCACACTCTCCTCAAAACATCCAGACATCCCACCTCTGGCTAAACCCTCTATTAATTCAATAAGCTCATGCAGCCTAAACGCAAGAACATTGTGTACTAAGATTTCGTCAAATCCAACTAAGGGAAGATTGAGGAGGAGGTGTAAAACGATAGGAGTGTTGCAGTTGAGATGGCTATTGTCAAGGTGATGAAAGCTAGGAAGCGCCTGCGATTTGAAAATCTAATAGAGGAAGTGGCACAGTTACTAAGGAACTTCCAGCCCAGTATTGTGGTAACAGTGTATTAATATAGTTAATAAAGCAGTGCATTTAGAGAATGGTTAATAAGGACTATCTGGAAAGAGATCCCAAAGATCTCTCTGAGTTCCATTACAAATAGTGATGAAGAAGGAGCATGGCAAATGATTTAGTTACTGTGAACATTTATTACCTATTCCCCCAACGAATGATTTCATAAGACATGAAGGGCAGTTAAATAGATAAGCTATTAATTATACTAAGATTGGAGTAAAATTTTGAGCCCTATCAACATTCTAATCAAGCAGTTATTTATGCCAGAAATATCTCTCTGTCTACATGTTTGTCCGTCATAGAGCTTGTCCTATCGGGTGGTTATTCCTTGCATCTTTGGCACATCAGTTTCTGGATGTAGTCTCTAATGTTCGGATTCAGTCCGTACGCCTACTTTACTATGGAGGTACCAACGCATTCATAAACCCATAGAGACTGTCGAAGAAGTAATCGAAGTAGGCTAATGCCACGCTATCAACTCCACTAAATAAGACTATCCGGTGGATAGTTGCGAAGAAGGCGACCAGAAAAAGGATGAGAGGGAAGAGTAGCATCCTCTTGAATACTCGTAGTTGACTAGGATCCAGCTATAAGGCTTTTAGTTTGCGGTAGGTGAGAGTAAAGAGAACAGTGTTCGCGATGAAAAATGCCCATAGAGGGAGATAGTAGAGGGTGACTTGCAGAGAGATTGCTAAAGCGCCTGTCTCAGAAAACCAACAGTAGTAATCGGTGTAGCCGTATACCCCGGAAATGGGTGCTGGGCTTAGTAATTGGAAAGCTACATAATAGCGATGATAAAGGGAGCAACGAACCCAATGAGTAGTAGCTTCCACTAAGTGTTACTAAGATCGGAGTTTTTGACTACTGAAGCGTAGGCAGAATAAGTAACTAAGAAGGTCCACATCACCGATGATAAATCGGCTCCTGTTTTGAACACTGCCATAGTGGTACACCATGCGTCAGTCACAACCTAAGTGGATGAGGACTGTCTATGCACTTTGAAGGGAGTCATAACAAATATGTAGACGTCCTGGATGATGCAGGCGACACAGAGGTAGAACACCTACTGTAATTACTAATGGTACCAGTCGCATGGGGAAGCTATTGATCTGCTTCCACCCAGTAATGTAGACTATCATGATGAAAATGAGAGCTGTTGCTGAGATTGTGCTGAGGACCAGGATTTCGAGGGCCACCCCCTGGCGATATTGTTATCGACTATTCATTACTTAATGTAGAAAACAGGTTGTAAATTATTGGAGTGGAGGAGGGTGAAGTTGAAATTGTCGGAGGGGCTGGAAAGAGGTTAAAGAAGCATAAAGGGGGAGAAGGTAAAAGATAAAAATAAAAAGTGGAGTTACTGGGAATTGAACCCAGGGCCTCTTGTATGCTAAACAAGCGCTCTACCAACTGAGCTATAACCCCAACTATAATCATGTACCCTCCAGTCTACTAATAACCTCCTATTCTTCTATATTATGCCAAGTATACGTTTGATGTACATATAAAATCATTTACTCAGATCTATTACTAGAATTTCTACTCTTGCATCTCGATGTTCTGTTTGTTTATTACCCTACCGATCAACCTTTTGCGCTTCACTGCCCAGAAAATCACGCAGATAGCCAGACAGGCGGTGGCTACCACTGCCGCAATTATGTACCCTTTGTAGTGGGTTGTGATGCGATTGTACAGACTGACCTATCGGTTGATACGCAGAAAGTCTGAAACAGTACAGTTGGAGGCTGTATAGTGTTTGTAAGTGATGTTAAGATCCTGCTGAAGCTACAGCAACCCATAGCCTGTATTGTACACTGCTGCCGCTGTGAACTACTTTAGAGGGTCTTCATTAACAATTAATTACATGCTTAAGTGTTAACGAAGTAAGTGTTACCACCAGCTCCCTCAGAAATGAACACGATGCTGGAAGGGTTCCGATAAGTACTGTGACTGAGAGTTGAGGAAAGGTTCTCGAAAGAACCGATTTATCCGTCTTGGGTGATTGGATAGCTTCGTTAGTAGAGATGAACATGAGCTCCCAAAGATAAAGTTACTCCAGCATTCTGGAATATACTGTGATAGTTTTGGAGATGTTCTGCATCCCCATCAGCTAGGCATTGTGGGTCATAGTCAAAACTACAGTACATGGAGTAGTGCGACATGACTATACGTGTTTTAATGTTCTTTTCCATGGGAATATTGAAGTACTCCTCAACTAGTTTAGGTACTGTAACGTTGTTATGGGTGGGATACCCTTCAGGATACATATCCTTGTCGTGGAGTTTGTACTTTTCGTAAACCTATTTCTCTGGGTTGTATGACACAATTTAGACACTACCAAGCTTGAGAGAATAGAAGTAATTGTAGTACTTCTCCCAGTAGGGAGAGAAGAAGGTGTGGGTAAACAGTCGGTAACTTTGGTTACGAGTGTCATGGTTACCTGGGCTTACCATAAAGGGCACTACTGAGGTAATGTTTTCGATGGCTTCCATGATGGTTCTATACTTTTGGCAGTTATCATCAGTAAGTTAGTAGGCGAGATCCCCCAAAAACAGCATCATTACCACCCTAGAATCCTCGATGCCCCTCTGCAGACATGGAAACACGTCATAATACTTCGATCTGGTTAAGTCGTCCAGCATCCCCCAGTCTCCTATCACCATAGACTTAAAACTCTCAGAAGTGAACTTGTTGAGCACCCTCATAGTAAATGTTCTTCCGTTGACTTAGTAGGGAAGATTGAGGATAGCCTCGTCATTAAATTCTAGACCGTAGATGGGGCATCTGTGGATATACGTGGTATAGTTGATGACTGGCTTCTAGAAGGTTATGCTAAGATCTTCGGTTGTACAGTTGTACAGATGGTTGTTAACTTTGACTTTAGCCTCAAGGGAGCATTCAGCATCAGTATTGAAAGCTACATAGATCTGGTTGGTTTCAGAAGTATTGGAATAGAACTCCCCGAAGGAGAGGCGCACTCCCCAGGGCGTACACTCTTCGGCAAGGACACCAGCAATTATAAGCAGCCAAACTAATATAACCATTTAAATATTATGTTCTGTTGGTAGGTTTTCTGATGGTAACTAAACGCAGTTAAGGTTGTATAATGGGGTAGTAACTCAAGAAGGATCATTCTGAGCGAAATTCTGAGATATTTGTTAGATTAACTGCCGTTTCCATCCTTTGTCGATTCTATTGGAGGTTATGAATTATTAGGTTGTTCTCTAGATGTCGTCACCTTGCCGCATCCAGAGGGTGTATTTTACACCCTACACATAAATGTTTATTTGGAGGCTGAGTTACTGGAAATTTACATAACTGCATCGATCTACTGAGATTTGGGTTGTTTGGTTCGAACAACCCTCGACAGTTACTTTTTGGTTGGTTCGTAGTAGAAAAACTTGGTATCTTTGGCAGCCTACTTCTAATGTTTCTAGTTTAGCTATCTTCTCTTTTATTATAGCATTTTCTGGTTTAGTTTGTGCTATAAAGTTAGGAAATCGATGTGGTTGGTAGGTAACTAGTTCCTCTTTATTAGTTTCATTGTCCGAGCTGCCTAAATAACTTTGATTTTTCTGCTTTAGACCATTTTTTAGTTGTGAAGTTTGTTGGCAGAGTTCCCTAATACTTCTTGTTGATCACTCTCTTTACCCCTACATCTACTCTTTGTTGGGCTGCGATGCTGCAGACTGTGAGTTCTATTCTATTGGAAGAGTCTAAAGTAGTTGCTGAGTTCACCTATCTCCTGTTAGTTGTATGTAATACATCCCTGTTAGTTCAACCTTCCGAATTGCAAAGAGGGTGTTTCAAGCAGGCTCTTCTTTGAGCCGGTCAGCTGTTCGAATATATCTGCCAGTGAAACTCCAGTATGGGTTTATAATAGGTTCGATCTTTTTAAGATAATCTTCTAGCGGGTTGCTGATGATTACTTTAGGATGCCCTTTTTAGGGGTAAGGTAGATTCTTTTGGTAGGGTTCAGTTGTGGGGGATTGGTCTGGGGACTATCATCATACCATTTATCGCGTTTGGATTTACCACTAAAACTGAATAAGGTTTACTGGGGGCTGGCATTGTACTCTATGGGTAGGGAGGAGAGTTTGAGGAGGGCGGATGATTGCTCCAAGGGTTTGAATGCCATTACTGATAATATGAAGGAGCAGAGGTTGATACGAGTAACTTTACTTTATTTGGATATTAGCATCCACATTTCGTTGAGTAGGCTCCTCTCACGGATAAACTTATCGCTATGGGTGCTCTAGGCCTCACCCACCATACCTAGTCTCTTCATTACTTAGGTAGCCTCAATGTATTCCAATGTGTGAGCAGACATTCCAATATCCTCACTAAGCTAGTTAAACTCTCCTATTAGGATATTGACATCACCACCAATAGGATTCGTTGGGTCAACCATGTAACAATTGGTATGTCTGTTGGGAGTATGTTGCTTTTAGATACTAATTCGATGCTAAGCCTAATGATTTGGTTTGTGGCTTGTAGTAGGTTTACTACCGAAAGTAGGCTATTTGTAATGGGTGCTTTGATTAAGTTGATGGTTGTTTCGCTATTTCTTCAGTCTACTAGCTGTATTGATGGGAGTTCTGCCAAGATTCATCTATTAAGTTTAGATTTTATTCCGTATTTTAGTTAGGTGTCGAATCTTCAATTCCTCAAACTTGTGCTGTCTATCCACAAAAGCACTTATCTGACTGGTAGTTAGTTTCTTCTGTTGTTCCTCTTCCAACCGAGATAGCAGCAGAGCAATAGGTTTCTGCTCATCAGGAACCATTCTATTGCCTAGTCTTCCTAAACTGCATCCTTTGCTCATTTTGATCTGAGAGGGTGCTATCTGGTCTGTCGATTTGTTATGTTTACTGGGACTTCCTAATTGTTATGGGTGTTTGGCTTGGAGTGCCTACTTAATTTTGGAGCTGATGTCGTTGGCTTTAATTTAGAGATGATTGTTGTGCTTCCCGAGAGTAAAGGATAGAGGATAGCTGTAGTCGGTGGGTTTGGGTTTGAGGGAGGATGTTTAGCTTAGCTGGAGGGAGTGGCAGTTTATTGGTTCATGGGTATTTCCCATTGAATAATAATAAACAACTCTATTACTTAATGGTTTATTCTGTTCTTACTACTCGTTCAATCTGCACTATAAATCACTTACTGTTTATGTCACGTTGCCTTTTGAAACACCCTGTACTGAATTGAGTGCTGCTTGAGAATAATTTAGCCTGGGGGTTAATGATGGTAATTATTAGATAAATATCAATAAAAAGAATGTTTTTTTGCTGTTAGGATACCCGGCCACTCGAATAACTACCATCTACACATCATACCTACTACGAAATTGTTAGCATTGGTCCTGATAAATCCAAACAGCGTCAGTTAGTTCCAGTAACTTTCCCAGTTATGGGCAACATCTATCAACGAGCTAAAGTCAAATTGAGAGATCTCCAGTCTATCCATCTGCAGCTACGAACCAACCCTCTTGCCTGCTTCATCGACGAACAGTTTCCCCATATCATTACATCGATAGGGAAGCAGCACTAACGCAAGGTGGAATGGGCCAGGGTTAAAGACATAGTATCGGAGCCCGTGTATTCGTCTGGGAAGACACTGGTATAGTGGGAGAAATTCCGATGTTCTAATAAGTCTCTACAGAGTGCTCTTTATCTATTGAGAAATATCGATAGATAGCTATGGCAGCGGCTAATCCAACAACCCTACAATCCTCAAGGACTTTATGAATACAGAGTGATGATGAAGGGTGTAGTTCAAAACGAGATCATTGATGACTATATACCAACGCAACAGGGCCTACCCATCTACTGCAAACCATTCAACAAAAACTAGGTATTTCCTATTTTACTTTAAAAACTACTGGCCAAGGTATTTGGAAATTATGTGGGTTTTCCAACAAACCCACTACAGATAGTCTAGGCATTGGCATGCACTCCCACCTGTTTCTGGTAGCTGCAGTTGAATAGTGCCACTCTAAGGAGATAACTGATTTCAATCAAAATGAGGATAGATACTAAATACTCGGCAACCTGCTTTATGGCTCGACAGGGTGCCGAACTAGCAGAGCATGGCCTTCAGTAGAGCTAACCCTACCTACTTCTATCCGTGCACTAAGTGCTCTACAATAATAATCCTATTGTAATATATTAGCTTATAAATCTGGAGACAAAGAGCGATTGGAATGGACCTTTCCATGAGTTTGATGACGCTAACTGGTTGAAGGTAGATAGAAATCAGGCAGCTAAGATTAAGGCAAGAATATAACAATTTGGGTGCTTTATGGTGGAAGAGACTGATCTTGTTAAGTACTTTGGGCAGATGGCGTCGATAGAGTTGATTGAAGGACGCAACTCTGATTGGTTTGAATATAATCTTATTTCTCATCATGGTCTTTGGGTTAGTTTTGCTGTAGGCCAACCAGAGTAGAGACTGGTGCTTAAGATTTGGAGCGGTAAAAGGACTTTTGTGAATACCATGGTGTTGGGGAGGGTTCTGAGCAGTAACAACTACGAATTAGTAGGGTAGAGCAGCAAGTACAATAGTAAAGAGAATATACTTAAGTGTAAGGTGATTCCAGGAGTTTATGTGCTATTCGTTAAGTGTGACTTCCAGATTGAGTAGCATTCGATTATCACACTGGGAATAGTCTCAAATAGCATAATAACGCCGAACATATCGCAAAAGGCTCAATATCCGAATTTCATGCCTAATGTTATGCTTCATTTGATCAATTCTCAACAGCCTGAGTTCCAGGAGAGGTTTATTACAGGATATCGTTTTGGAGGTTACTTTCTGGTGGTTGTCAAGGGAGCTAACATGCCCACTCAGTGCAGTATCAACCATAAGTAGAATATGCAATTAATGCAGGACACTCAATTAACGAGGGTTTAAAGTTAAGAAACCTTACGGACAGGTGCCCAACCTATTAGTAAATTCAGGTCAACAGCTGATTATTACAGTAAAGTGCTTTAAATCAAAAACACAGCATGGTAATAATAGATTTCCGAAATAGGCATTCACTTTTAGCGGCTGATCTCGTTTATTTATTTATATATTCAATGGTGTGAGAAACAATTGAGTTGGAATAGTCTAATCATAAATGTTTACGAATCACTTATTACGATCAACAGCATCTAAAAGAACACATAAAATGCTTTGAGGTTTTATGGATGCTGAGATAATAACATTTATTGAAACATTATTATCTCAGTATTAAGCTACAAGTAAATGAATTTAAGAATAAGCCGTATTAAATAAAATAGTTTACTGCTCACCATACCAAACTACCTTGGACTCCCTCTATTTAACGACTGTATTAAAGTTGTTAGAGGCATCGCTTACTATTCTGATTAGAGTTGTGTAGCATCAGATAATCTCTTGAACTAATTTTAAACTCTTTATGGATCCAGAGTCCCCCCAAAAGCCATCCGGATCGGAGTCCGCCACCAGAAAGAAAATCACTATGCATGACTTTCAGATGATATCCCGACTGGGACAGGGAGCCTACGGCGAAGTGTTTATGGTCAAACGCAAGGAGACCAATAAGAAGTTTGCTCTCAAACAGATTGAAAAGGACCTGTTGGGCAGATAGAAGAAGGAGTATCAGGCCATGGTCTAAAGGGAACTCCTCACTAAGATCGACCATCCCGGCATCATAAAAATAAATGCCTCATTTCAGGATGAAAAAACCCTCAACTTTGTGCTGGAGCTTTGTGAGGGGGGAGCCTTCAAGGACTTCCTCAAAAAACACTTCACTAAAATGAACCATTAGATCGTTTCTTTTTACGTTGGGGAGATCGTCAATATATTGTAGTATCTGCATAAGGTAGGCATCACCCACCGAGATCTTAAAGTAACAGTGGTGTAATCCAGCCATAAAATATTATGCTGTCGAAGAGTGGACACCTCAAGCTTATTGACTTTGGTACGGCTGAGGTGTCTGAATGTACGTTAGTAACCAAATAATGGAAATAGCGGATAGAGAGCATGAAGAAGGGCAAGAAGAACGTGGTGGAGGAGAAGACCAGTAACGTGGCGGGGAAGGAGATGGAGAAATCGAGGAGGTCATCGTTCGTTGGCACTGCATAGTACTTAGAGTGTAATATAGTTACATTTCTCCAGAGCTTCTTGAACATAATATTTGTGAGCCTCCTTCAGATTTGTGGGCACTTGGGTGTATCGTATACCAATTGTACTATGGAAGGTCACCCTTCTACGACACCCAATAATACCTTGTATTTTAGAGGATAAAGAATAACGAGTATTAGCTGTATCCGATAAACGGTATGCCTGAGTCAGCTACAGATCTGATAAAGAAGCTGTTGGTGAAGGACCCTCAAAAACGACTGGGTGCATCAAACTAACCAGGATACACTTATGCAGATCTGAAAGGTCATCCATTTTTTATGGGAAGGGACATCTCAAAACTTTATAGTCAACCTCCACCCTAAGCTCCCCAATAAGAATAACAGAAATAACGTGAGAAGTAGTAACTTGAGAAGATGAAGCCAATAGAGAGGAGGGTAACCCAATAGATAAAATCAAAGTAGTAGAATGATATGGTAATATTCGGTCTTCTCTAGAAGAAGAAGTTCCTAATGTACTCTCCCTGCTACGTAATAGTGTATAAGAATCTAAGTGTCGTGACATTCAAACCTGAGTAGTCCTAGAAACGCAGGGTTTTAAAAATAGAGGAGAACTCCTAACCAGCCAAACTCCTCTCCCCCGAGAAGTTTAGTCTGGAGACAACCTAGAAGACGTTTACTTTCCGAGTGTCGAATGCCTCTCAGTGGGTGGAGGAGATTAATAGGGCAGCTAACCAACAAAAAGAACTAAAATGATTAAACTAAATCTAATGCTAAGGTTGTACTTCCATATCACTTCTTCTTGTATTAGGTTGGACCCACCATCTGATCAGCTTTTACCCATTCGTCGAACTGCTTTTCAGTTAGGTAACCCAGTTGGAGAGCTGACTATTTTAGTGTTAGTCCTTTCTTGTGGGCGTTCTTTGCGATTGATGCTGCCTTGTCGTAGCCGATATGTGGGTTTAAAGCAGTAACTAACATAAGGGAGTTGCTCATAAGCTCGTTTATGCGCTTAGTGTTAGGTTAGATTCCGTTCAGGCAATTCTTGACGAATGATTGGCAACCGTCACCCAACAGTCGAATAGAGTGTAGGACATTACGAGCGATTAAAGGTTTAAACACATTTAGTTCGAAATGCCCCTGGAGGCCTCCAACAGTGATAGCCACATGGTTACCCATTACCTGAGCACAGAGCATCGTCAATGCTTAACACTGGGTCGGATTAACCTTGCCTGGCATGATACTTGATCCAGGTTAATTTTCTGGGAGGTTTAGCTCTCCTAACCCACTTCTCGGTCCACTACCCAAAAATCTAATATCGTTTGCTATCTTGGTTAGACTTACAGCTAGAGTATTTAATGCTCCATGGAAGCTAACTAGAGCGTCATGAGAAGCAAGTGCTTCGAATTTGTTTGGGGCAGTAGTAAACTTGAAGCCAGTTTAGTGAGTTACTTGTTCAGCTATCTTCTACGCGAAACCAATGTAAGCGTTGAGTCCTGTCCCAACTGCAGTTCCTCCTTGAGCCAATTAACTTATTTATTTGAGTCTCGATTCCACCCGTTCAATGCCTGCTTTTATTTGATGGGCATAACCACCGAACTCTTGACCGAGTGTTAGAGGAGTAGCATCCTGGGTGTGGGTTCTTCCAATCTTGATGATGTTTTTGAACTCTTCGCTCTAAATTTAGATGATGACGTACCTTCTTGACTAAGGATTCATGGATAGCCTTTAGCCCTGGCAGCAGAACAGCGTGAGTTTCTAATACAGTTGCGATATGCATAACAGTGGGGAAGCTATCGTTACTAGACTGACTCATGTTGACATGATCATTGGGATGTACCTATTTACCTCCGATCTTGCCTCCAAGTAATTAAATGGCTCTATTAGCAATTACCTCATTAGCATTCATATTGGATTGTGTACCTGACCCAGTCTGCCAAACCACAAGTGGGAAATGTTAGTTAAGCTTCCCGTTTATAACTTCATCGCTTGCCTTGACGATAGCCTATGCTGCGTAAGATAGTAAATACCAATTTTCTAAGGGAGACCGTACTGAACATTAACTTTAGCACAGCTCTTCTTCAAAATGCCAAATGCCTTAACAATAGCCAGAGGCATCCTATCAGTGTCCCTAGCAATATCAAAGTTTTGGATAGATCTTTGAGTTTGTGCAGCCCAGTACTTATCAATAGGAACTTGAATGGGACCAAATGTATCCCGTTATTATCTAAACTTTGAGAAGGAATGGATGGGCATGCGATACAGTTGGTTAGCTAGAATCATTATTCTCTTTGAGGCAGAGAGATTCATAATAACTATTGTTGATTAGTGTTTATGGCCGATTTATACGAAGAACTCAAGCCTAAATCCAAGTATTATGATAAAGCGAACTACTCCAATCACTAGGAGTACAGTAAGGCGCTTCTAAACACTACTACGGTCTATGTAGGCAACCTCTCCTTCTATGTGTCGCAGGATTCCATTTTCGAATTGTTTTCGCACTGTGGATAAGTCAAAGATATTAAGATGGGCATCAACGACGAAGGTCATCCTTGTGGGTTCTGCTTCGTCATGTACTTTTTAGCCTCCTACTCAGATATAATGATCACTAGGAAGCCCGGCTAGCAGTCTAATATATCTCAGGCACCAAGCTCGGAGATCGGGTTATTAGAGTTGACTGGGATCCCGGATACAAGACAGGACGGGAGAAAGGACGAGGGAGCAACGGACAGCAAAAGCGAGATTAGTTTAGAGTCCAAGCAGATGATGATCGTCCCATTAAATCGGGATACGGTGGTCCCTACAAAAAGACACATAGATAGGGCGGAAACCACAACCGATAATGGAGAGGCGATCGTTAAAGAGACAACAGTGGCGGAAAGGACTCTAGATATCAGAGTGGAAGGAGGTATGGTAGTGGCAGTGAAGGGGGGAGTTCAGGTTCGGGAGGGAAATCAAGTACAAAGAGACAGTAATACTAGTGATAGGTTAAATGACTAAACCCATCGATGAATAGTAGTAACCTTAGATAGCTATTATTTTAATACCTGACATATAGATATTCGTTAAATGACTTCGCCAGTTGTAAACTACTCTGACCTAACCAAATAGAAGAAGCAGTAGTTTATGAACTTCCTCCTGAACAATAACATCTAGTTCCAGGAGGGGCGCGACAACTATATCGCCAAAATTACCCTCTAAAACAACCGCATGGCTAACAAATAGAACAAGGAAAATAGGGACATGCGAAGGTCACACTCTCCCATAAGTAACTCAAATAAGACACCAATTGTCTCTTCCCCCACTGTCAATAAGAGTAAGAAGCCGCTGCAATCGGTTTGTAGTAACTTGCCACTCGAGAAGTCGAAATCCCATAATGAGAAAGTATGCTCACCCATTAAAATAAACAGTAAGGTGAAGGCAACCCAATCCAAAAACTCTACTGTAGGAATACAACAAAATCCCATCACCCAGCGCGAAGGAATAGAATAGGTGCAAAGGAGGTCAAGACAACGATCGAAATCAGCTAACGCTCGGAGGTAGGAGAAAGAACAGCTTAGTCCCCCACCCGTCAATACTAACCACTCCAAGATGCCCAAACACTTACGCTTGAGGACGTAGTCTTCGTAAATCCAATAAACCAAACACAGCAAGTAAAGAATTAGTTCTAGCATCCACTTATCCAAATCTTTGATTAAGGCTAACTAAAACGCTCAAAGACCAGTCGTACAGCAGAAAGTCGTGGTTCCCCTGCCAGTTAAACCTCACGTTCAATATGATATTGATGTTCTCAATTCACTGCTAAAGTCTGTTAGGTTACCAGAGGCAACCTCCAGAGCCACTCGATGGCCTCGCAACCAAGTGTTAAAGGTGATAGAAGAGATTTACAGTGGGAACTACAATTTGCGGTTCAAGAACAGAAAGTTTAAAGAGGCATGTGAGAAAGGTAACTACTCCTTTATGAACTACTTCAGGGAACACCTATAATAAAAATACAAAACTGCCAAACTAATCCATCTGAACGCTGTTAACTTCCTCCACTCCATTCTCAGCTACATGAGTGATGGGTAGGCAGGATCCACCAGCCTCACAACCTTCTATAAGTTCCTGACATAGTAATATGAATCTGAGGATCTTACCTATTTTCTGTTTGTTAGGGGACAGTTCGAGAAGGAGTTTAATGTGCTAATGGAGAAGGTGTGCTTTCAGACAGGACAAGAGCATGCTATGACCCGGAAGGAAGTATGTAGGCTGGTTAAGTCCGTACTCGGAAAGGACTAGACTGCTACTTAATATCAAGCGTTAGTAACTGCTGGCATAGAGTAACCCACTACAATCTATACTGTGCTACTTATTATGATGGAAGCGTATCAAAACAGACGTAAATCTAGGCCTTATAGTAATTACAACTTAGCTATCTAAACTAATACAACTGCTGGAACCGTGGGGCAAACCAACCGAAGCTAATACGCATAGATAAAAAGAAGAAAACCAGCATAGCACTAAAAGGCTAGTCGAAGGAGTTTGTTCCAGGAGGCCAGTTCATCAAATTTCTAATAACTCACTTTCGGAGATTACAACCTCTCACATAAACTAGAAGAGGAGGATTAGACTGTTTTTTGGCTTGACCCCTAGCCATTCAAATGTAACACCCAGGATCCTCTAATGTAACGGCTCTACTCCAAACTATTCAAAAAGGTCACTTAGTTGGTGCAGATCGTGTTCGAAGATGATATCTCCATGAAGCAGTCAGCTAAACAGCTGCACAAGCTAGTCTATGACAAGGCATCGAGGATGATGGATACAGTTGAGAATATGGACAAAGTTAAGTGGTTCTAACTTATACGGGTAGGTAGACCTACCTCCTAACAGCTTTCAGTAGTTGAGGACCTCCAAATATCCCTCAGGAATCTGCGTAAGCTAAGCCGAACAGGCAGTCCAGAATAGATCAGAGCTTGGGAGAGTGAGTTATGCAAGAGTCTGTTGACGGTAGAGTAGCTTAAGAAGGCTATTTAACGAATATTAAATGAATGAGTATGGCTAGTTCTCAAATTTACATATGTTTTGTAATTTTATCACAATAACGTGCAGTAACGATCGGTCATGTAGTCCAAACCTATCTCCCTTATCGAATCAGGCCCATCCGGAGAGCTTCTACTCAACCCTAAAGCTGAGGCTTTCTTTACATCGTTAGGAAACCAAAAATTTTGTGTGTTAGGTATAGTAGGGAAAGCCCGCACAGGCAAAAGCTGTTTTCTCAACCAACTTCTAAACCAGAAAACGTTTGAAGCTAGCAGTGGTGTCAGTCTGTGTACTCGAGGCATTCAGATAAGCCCTCTACTCCGATAAGATGTCAATTCACCCTGCAAATTTATTGTCTTTGATACCCAGGGACTAGGCAGTTCGGAAGTTGTGGACCAGACAGATTCCCAGCTATTTCTGCTTAATATGCTGCTATGCTCAACTTTAATTTACAACAGTTTCGGAGTTATTGACTAACAAGCTATTAACTCTCTATCCCTTGTAGTGGACCTGGGAAAGGCTTTAAGGCATTAGTTCTAAGCTTAGGAAGCTGCCTCCCAGCAGTAATCAAACTTCCCGCAGTTCGTATGGTTACTACGAGATTTTATGCTGAGGCTATAAAACCAATATGGGTAGCCAATAACATCCAAACAATACTTGTAGAGAGCGTTGGAGGAACAGAAGGGAGTATCCGCCAACATCTCTCAGAAGAATAGGATCAGAAGAGTGATAAAAGGGTTTTTCCGGGAGAGAGACTGCTAAGTATTGGTGAGACCTACAGATTCGGAAGATTAACTTGCAAAGTTAACTGACTCCAAATAGTTTAGGAATGACTATCTGGAGGCAATTGCTAAACTAAAGGTCAAGCTGATGAAGAAAATGACGCCGAAGAAAATTAAAGGTCTGCCTGTTACTGGACGTACGTTAGTTAGCCATATCAAACGCTATTTGCAGGCATTTAACTCGGGAGGAGTTCCCCGTGTCGAGTATATTTGGAATGCTGTTAAATCTGAATAGGCACACTAACTTGAGAACGATCTCCTACAGAAGATAGACTCTACCGTTGCTGCAATTTCGAACCCAAACCAGATCGATTCCACTCTAAAGCAACTTTAAAGCACAATTGAACAGTCAGTTGCTACCTGCTACTTGAATCGGCAAACGGTTGATAAGATCAGTTAATTAGCTAGATAAAAGTTGTAGGGAAAGAAGAAGGCCCTACACGCTTGTATTGTCAGAAACTGCGAACTTATATTATAGTCCGCAGAGAATAAACTAAGTTCTACAGCAAATAAAGCAGACAATTAGAGGGTATTCGAATAGTAGAAGCAGAAGATTATGGTTTAGTGTCAGAAGTACGAAGAAGGCTGTCGGTAGCATTACGCTTTAAAATAGCACGTGCTTCGACTTTATAGTGCTAAAGTTAGGTGGTATTCAGAGCATGCTCAAACCATTGAGAACGAGAAGGCCAAAGCTAACTTAGAGTTGAGTTATATTAAGAAGTAGATAAAGTTCATTGCGTAGAAGAACTCTGCGTTAGAGAAGTAGAGAACTACTCTCCTTAGAACAATCGACTCTCAATAGAAGCATATTTAGGAGCTAAGGGAGAATAAACCTAGGCATGAAATTACATCAATAGGGCCACCTTCCAGCCATAAAAAGAATTTTCCTTCCGAATAGTTGAGTGTTAGCGGTATGGAGGAGTCTCATGGGATAGGAATTGTGGAGAAGGTGCTGGAGATGTATAAAAAGCTTGAGACTAAACACTCTAAACTACAATAAATGGTTGGTAGTATGGGTAAAGTAGTATGTGCTTATTGTTAAGGTCGGTTTGACGTAGCCTAGTTTGAGCGACATTATGAACAGTGCAGGATTGGCTCTAAACCTGACAGTTTAGCTCAAGGGGCTTCCTTTGCAGGATAGCATAAGACTATTGTTCATGTTTCTAATCCTTCATTTTTCACTCCATACATCAACATCCCAGAGGGAGTACTATTCGTAGAAGTATCCAAAACTCTCATAAAAGAGGACACTCAACAACGTAACTATGTTTAATACACATTGTAAGTTTAACTACATAAGTCCCGTTGGAGCCTTAACCGCAAATACAGAGACTTCTGCTAGCTGCATGACCTACTGGTGATAATGTTTCCAAAAATGTCGTTTCCAGCCAGTTGTTCGATCATGAAGAGCAGCCTGCTGACAGCAGCTATGGGCAACTCCAACCGTAAACAAGTAGTCTAATAGAGAAGGAAAATGCTCGAATTATACATGAGGGATATGCTATTGGTAAATGATATCCGTAACACCCGTATCGTCCAGAAGTTCCTGAAAGTCAACAAGTAGTACCAGCAGCTAGAGTACATAGAAAACTACGACAAATCACCCATAAAATAGAAGTTAGTGAGGAGCAGCAACGTGAAAACCAGCAAGGTGTTCCAACTTAATCGCTGAATATTTTATGTTTATTATATTTAGGATTAACTATCTATCCATACATCACGAGAAGAACAGGGCTAGCAGCTGATACAGTGCGACTAGGGTGTTGCCATGGCCTCCCCTCATCGATACTCTCAGGAAGTGGTGCTCCGATTGGTAGGCTTGGACCTAAACTAACAGAGGGTAGTTAGTGTTAGCGTTGCTCTCAAGGTTCTTGAGGGTTATGGCTCCAGAACCAAATATCAGTTAAAGACTGTTGATCGATGGGTAGGGAGCGCATTTAAGGTTGCAGATGGAAGTCAAAAAGGAGCCTATTTTCTTAAGGACATCCAAAGGAGCAGCCTCGTTGGGCACTTTGATGAAGGAATCCAGCTTGAAGTAGTTCTTATTGGGCAAAGAGTACTCAAGGTAGAACTAGTTGAATTTCTCACGGGTGAGCTCCACCCCATTGATAAACTTACTAATGAATATTGGCAGTTGGACTTACTTCTTCTGAATCTGTCCTCCGTTATCTTTCCAAGCGATACCGACTGTAGGTGGTTATAACTTCTAACCGTTGGGGGTTAGTGTTAACATTATCTGTGGATATTCTGCGTATTTTATGGGACTGGTATTAATGTCGAGGCCTGGAGATCTTCATTAATACAATATTACTTGAACACCTTCACCTGCATTTAGGTGGATTTTATCTGGATGGTCAGAATGATTTTGCCTGATCCTCCTTCGTACATCTACTTCATCTCGATACCGTCGAATGCCCCCTTCTTCACTAGAGCCTCCTTGATATAAGGCTTTACATCAGGTTTGGGGGGAATCGGCAGGAGGTTTAGGATTTATGGGGAAAGTCGTTACTTAGCTTCAGCAAATAGTGGGTGGTTTGATAATGGATGTGACGAAACTGAGCTTTTAGCGTTTGTTGGTTGTTAGAATTGGGTGGCTGCTTTCTTAGTGGGTCCACCAACGGCAGTATCTTTAGTTGTCTTCATATTTCCTTGAGCAAACCTCAGCAATAAAGGATTGGTCATCTGGAACTGTTCATTAAATGGTGGGTTTCTCGCAAGTATCTTCTTTCTAACAGCTTAGTCCTCCCCCAAAAGTTGGTTGAGTTCAACTCCTCTCTGCTGTACATCAGGATCATAGTGCTATCCACTCATCAAGCAAATCATCTGAACTGAGTCAGATAATGCCTCATATTTGACACCTAGCTTTGCGAAGGCATTGAGTAACATAGCTCTGGATTTAGCAGAGCAATGAGTGAAGTGTTTCTGGAGAGCATCGAATATCTTCTGAGGATCACATTTCAGATAATCGGAGTACTAGGATAATACGTATGCTCCAATACATTTGAGGGTCTAACTGATATGTGGAAGTTGCATAGTAGAGTAAAGTTTCTGAGCGGCATAAGTCTGAAGCTAAACGTTAGCTTGCCCAAATCCAGTGATCATCTGGAGGATTCGATACCAAATGTCATTTTAGACTTCAGCAGTCTGGACTAACCTGACAACTACGTCTACGTACCATATGAGATTCTAGGCGAATTTCTCAGCTAATATTGCTATTTTAAGAACAAGTTCGTCCTTGATGAGTGGGTCTGCTCTCGTTTAGAGGTAACCTAGTAGCTCCTACACAATCTAATTAGCGTTTCCTGGTGTGGATATAAGATAGAGGAGGTCTAAAGCTCTTCTTCTTATGCTAATGTCAGCGTCGATAAGGGCAGGAAGAATAAACTTCAAATTCTCAGATAGGTTCTGCTTGGAGGAGAGCTTACACATGGCTTCCAACCCCAAATACTTGATGTTTGCCTGGTTACTCTGAATGAAAACAACAAGAATTTTCGCCACATCGGTTATCAGCTTAGGGTTAAGACGCTTATCATAGTGTATAACAACGTTTACTGCCTCAAACAATATTCCGTAGTCAGTGTTGTTTTTATTCACTGATTTAGTTGTGTCTGTTCGTTTCAGTATCTTACTTAGGATCTACTCAGCCATATTCAACACTGCTTTATCTTCAGGTGGCTGCCAGTTCTCCAATAGTTTGAACAACTTTATCTGGAGCCATGGGTTAGGTGTCTGGTAGTATAGATAGTCCAAACTACACTCTTTGCTTATCACTAACTTGTGAAGTAGGCGGACAACTCTTGGTAGAATGTCTTTGAAGAATTAGGGATTGGAGATGCTTTGAATGCCTAATAAAAGGGATGCTGCTGAATTGAGGAAACTCAGCACCACATGTTTGCTCTCGAACATCTCAGTAATTTGGGGCAGCCATTTCTTAGGGTCGAAGCGGTTCGGATACTTCCTCATAATTCTTAACAGGCATAGAATAGCTTTCTTCCGTACGTTAACTGGGTGCTTTTGGCTGAGTGCTGAATCGGCAATTTGATCCGAGAGTGAATTTACTAATGTTTCAGGAGCGAGGGTTCCAATCATCGAGAAGGCGAGGGACTGAGCGTTTTAATTCCGCGATCGGAGGTCAGTATCAATGGAGTTCGATAACCCCTTCCAGATTTCATCATTTTTTTCATCAACCAGCAGACTAGAAGAGATGTACCCAGTGTACTTCTCCTCGTAGTTGGGAGAGTTGATGAGGGATGCTGCTTCAAAGTGCCCGAAGTCGATTTAATATCCAAGTATATGGATATAGAGGAGTTTCCACACGTATTTCTTTCGCTGGTATGCGTTGAGACCTTTTTAATTGGTGAAGCGATCTCGAATCTTAGCGATCTATTGCTCTACACGCTTCTCCTCAGAGTCCTTGTCTTTACATGCCCTAATATCTGAGATGAACTAGTTGAGCCCACGCATTTTTGTCGTAGCCATTTTTAAATTAAATTACCACATCCATATATCATAACTAACATTAAATTGTTTAGAAGACACTCTAAATTATTCAAATTGTAATTGGGGTTGGATTGAAGAATGAAGGTTAGGAAGATGGTTGGTAGGGCCAGAAAGGGATAGGTTTGGCTGCTCTCTGCATTAACATCATTGCTTACTGCCAAAATATCAAATGGTAATAATCAAATTATCTAATTTAACATCGAAATCAGCTGAAGATTCTCCACCTACAGTCCATTCTCGTTGTATACGAAACCATCCCAGGCAGAGACTCCAAATAAGGCTCAGAATCTCTGGTCTCTCCGTATTACAAACTTCTGATTCCCTCTAATTCACTC
>JAOXNN020214716.1:0-17050 GCA_028571205.2 Hydropsyche betteni
GAAGACGTGGGTGAGTTTGATACGCATTACAAAATGAATCCACCTCTCCGCACGCAAGCCGATACGGAAGCCTTGTTGCAAGGCTTAATCGATGGGCACTTCGATATCATCGCTACGGATCATGCACCCCACAGTGCCTTTGAAAAAAGTCAGGACTTCGAGAGCGCACCCTTCGGCATTACTGGACTCGACACCGCAGTGGTTTCGCTCTATCACTATTTTATTAAAAAAGGGATCTTCGGTTGGGATCTCTTGGTCAAGCGTTTTTCTGCCGAACCACGTCGTCTCCTGGGACTTCCCGTCCCGACGCTGAGCAAGGGAAGCAAAGCGGAAATTCTTGTCTTTGACACTCATTCCACCAGTCACTTCACACCTGACTTCATGAAATCAAAGAGTATCAACACCCCCTTCCTCAACCAAACCCTCAACAACATGAAGAATATCCAGAGCAACCCCAACAAAGAGAGGCTTATCATCTACAGTGCTCACGACACCACAGTTGGAAACATTCTAGCTGCACTTCAGTTTGTAAATGCGAGCTGTATCTGGAACTACTACCTCACAGGCTCGGCAGACCAATGTATTGTCGAGTATCCGGTCTACACCTCCAATATCATATTCTAACTGCATCGCTAAAACAATTTTACCTTCGTCAAAGTACTCTACAACGGACGCTAAATGAAGTTACCCTTTTGCGGTAAAAACACCACATGCAGTCTGAGCGAGTTCTAGAAGTTCGTTACAGACACTATGCGCAAAGACTATCGACTAGACTGTGGAGTGGTGACGGCAGCTGTGGAGAAGCCCAACCCAGAGATAACTGGCATGGTGATTGCGTTGTCTGTGCTGGGTGTTCTTCTGGTCGCTGCAGTTGGGTATGTCTGTTACAGAAGGCACAAGCAAAAGAGGGAGACAGAAAACCTTGTGCTGCTTCAGAATGCCAGCCAACCAGCTGCCTGATGAAAAGTGCATGTGCCGCCATATATTAGTATATATCAGAGTGGATCGGAATATTATTAAATATGTAGCCGACTGACAGCAGCTATGAGTAATAGCTGATGATTGAAAGTCCTGCTAAGCAAGACCAATAGGAACAACAACCTAAAAACTTCGTTGAGTTGTTTGGTTAGCAGTTCGAATTCATTACAGTCAGATAGTGGTCGATAAAACCTCATGATATGGGTCGAATAACCAAGGAATTATTCGATAACAAACACCGAAACGTACGCTTCAGTACTGAGAAACTGATTTTAGGTTGCGAGACACGGGTAGGACCACAGCACATGCATTACATGATGAGAGTACCCAATCTTCTCATGCTAAACCTAAGTGGATTTCTTATTACGTAGGTGGTATGGACATTAGAGATGAGGGCGTTGGTTACCTGTCTCGACTGGTATAGTTGGAGCATCTTAACGTATGTAAGACCTATCCAATGTAGGGTATTGCGGAATAACTAAACTGGGGGCTATGTAAATATCGAAGCTGCTCAACCTGAAGCACCTAGACATCGGTATGACTTAGCTAAATTAGGCAACAATAGTATTGGAAATGCAGGAGTGGCTATGATAGTCCGACTGTCCAGCCTCACTACTCTATCCCTGTGTAAACACCAATATTGACCTAGGTAACACCAAAATCACCGACGAGGGCACCAAATACCTGCAGTTACTGCCTAATTTGCACAATCTGAATCTAGGATAAAATCATCTGAGCGATAGCTCTTCAGTTAACCTGTCCTCAATAGCAACCCTACAGTCCCTGTTCTTAAGTACACATCCAGTAAGCTTAGGCTCCACAAAGATTACAAATAATAGTCTGTTCGCCCTGTCGCTCCTTCGCCTGCTAATACAACTGGATATGTGTAATTCTGAAGAGATTCAGCATACAACAGGATGCAATCCCTTGGCACTCTGGAGCTGATGGAGATGAAAAAGTTGACCAACCTAAGATTACTCAAGCTAGGTAGCTCCCTGCTAACTCAGTCGAGTGCAAAATCAGTCTGTACACCATGTTGACACTCTCCATAAGCTTGCCTTGGGTTACATTTGCGTATTGATAGTTGTGCGGCAGTAATTGAATAAAAATAGTGCTAATTTTATGCAGGCTTTCAAACTCACATACATGGACACCATCCTCCCCAAACTCTGGAAACAGTAACAGCCGCCCATCACCATCCTTATTAACGAGCTCCCATACGCTATCCTGTAATCCAAGCAGTCAGTTTCTGTATGCGTCAAGGAAAGTGAGTAGAGGGTAGAGGTCCAGCTGAAAATCAGAGGCAAAGTCTACGTGCAGCAAGTGGATATTGGCAGTAAACGAGGAGAGCATTCTCTGGAGTGGATAGATCTGAAGAACGAGAAGATGGCGAAGGTTGGGTTTCCCAAAGTGCTTCTTAAATACGATAAATACGCACCGAAGAGAAAGCCAACGTGGAGGGTTATCGAACCGGTAGTCAACCAACCCAACAATAATGAAGAGGCCTTTTCAGATGAGTCGATTATCAGAAGTATAGTGGCTGAGTAGGCGCAGAGCAAAGTGTCTACGATTCCAGATAGGATGACATTTACATCCCGAAGATCGCCATTAGAGTAAAGCTTTAGGCGTGACTCTCCACCAGGTAGTATTCGCAGGAATTAGAGCCCTAATTGCAAAAAGCTAAGTTAAGCAAAACAAGAAGTATTGCTGAAGATACTCAACAGCTTTGGAAGGTCACAGCCTTACCTCAACGACTATGATTACTACTATTGACGAATCATTTAATACTGATAGTATTAGAGAGCTAAATTATTTTGGTTAAACAATTTTGCTGCAGCTGCGTAGAGTATTGGGTATTGGGTATTGGGTTGGCATTAGGCTAGCAAATAATATAAATATGTTTTCGTCTCTGAGAAATTACGTCAACAACCTGCAGTACAGTGAAAGGCTCTAAAACAGTAACTTCGCCTACTACAACGACTACGAAACGAAAGCAGACTACTAGAACGACCTCACCAAAATGTTTTACAACTGCTCCCGTAAAGCAGTCCCTGTAATTACTCTATTCAGCGACAAAATCAAGGGAGACGAGCGTTCAATTACGTTGGAAGACCCACCCTTCAAAACATTGGACGAGCTAATGAGACGCTTCTACACGATCTTTAACGAGTTGAATTACTCCGATGCGAAGGACGACCTGGATGAGTTCAAATATAACCATGCAGCGAGGTATTTCCCCGACACCTACCTCTTCGCTCAGTCTAATCCTCTGACGAACGAGAAGTTCAACAGCAAAGCGGAGTTCACGTTGGAGAGCTTCCGGACTTTGATAAAGAATTTGAAGGAAAAGGGACAAAAGATGCTGGAGGTCGTAGAGAAAATTGACACTGAGCAGGTGAGGGACATCGGGTACTACCAGCTTATGTTCGAGTTCGAGGAGCTGCTCACCAAGAAGATGGATATCATGGAAGGTATTCTTTAGAGAGGGGCTGCTAATAAAAACCAGCTTATCATGACCGACACCTTCTTCCAGTTCAAGTACATCGCAGAGGATCTGCTGGACCAGATGACCTCGGGGTAGGTGTGGCCTGTCCTCCTGCTGACCGTCCCCTTCTACTCCACTCTGAGGGGCTACATCCATCCACTGACGACGGTGGTCCATGGGTTCATGCACAGGGAGGCCAAACTTGTCGAGAAACTGCCTCCAGAAGATGATTATGGAGAAAACCCTCGTATTGTGTTCATCAACCTTGATGGTAGGGACTCATACTACAATTTGAGGGCTCTTAAGCAGATAGAGGGCTAGGTACTGTACGTTTCCATCTGCCGGTAGCCTATCCCAGAGGAGCTGGAGACTTACGAGCCTCCCATAAACTTGGCACTGTCTAGACTCCTAATAAACGAAGTTAGCTTCAGCAGGAAGGAGTTCGATCTCTCCCAGCAGCACCAACTAGTGGAAGATGACATGAAGGACAGAGTCAAACTCTTGGTTTTTCCTCTGAACAACCAGTATCTGAAGGAAGATTACAAGTAGAAACATGACGGGAAGGAGATACCTGAGCTAAAGACTAGCGAGGACATCCTGTTTCTGTTTGAGAAGGCCATCTTCGGGTAGATCAGGTAGTTTGTGCCCAGTGCCATCATCGTAAGCTATTCAGGGCTGCTGAATATCGAGGAGAGTCACTTTAACTAGATCGTTCGCAACCTCATCATACTGGGAGACCACAGAGTTATGCTGTTTCCCAACCTAACAGGCATGCTCAACACCATGCCGAATGGTACTATGGTCGAGGACATGACGGATAGCGAGAACTTCATAAAAAGGTTCTCATAGCTGGACTTCAGTTCTATCAACCAGTAGAGGTTCTTCAATAACATGGCCATGTTCGTGAAGCTGACCTCTGGAGCGTACAGCCTCTAGAACCGGGAGGTGATGAGTGAGTACAGCAGGTACCTGTCAGGCAAGCGCAACGAGTATCTGGAGAAGGTGTTCTCGTTCCCAGAGTTCATCCTGTTTTAGAAGTTTGCCAACAAGTTCTGGAAGAGCGAGGAGTTGTCAGCTCTCCTCTAGAAGCAGATGGCGGTGCTGCTGAATGTCAACTCAAACGAGAACTAGTTTTACGCTAGGATCATTGAAGAGCAGATTAAAGTCATCTTGAGTGGAGAGGCCTTTGGTGAAATGTCGCCATAGGCACAACGAGTCTGTCAGGTGCTGGCCAGCCGCTACGAGGATAGGCTTTAAGGTTGGTTCCAGAAACGCAAGGAGGTGATGCTGCTCTAGAACATCTACTAAACAAAAACCTGCAAGTACTACTACGAGAGTGACATGGTCCTTGGAGCGAAAGCCTAGAACAGAATAAAGATCTACAGGTTCAAGATGGCAGATGAGATACCAGCCGATGAGCTGCACTTTGAGAAGTACACCCAGATTCTCATTAACGGTATGGATGGGATGGTGTTCATCATTAATCATAGGGTCAGCGAGTTCAACCACGACTTCCTGTGGAGCAGCCTCACCCGGTAGTCTCAGGCGGAAAGGTGCGTTAAGGTTAAAAAGATCAACAAGCAGTAACCCCCGAATTCCAAGCCAGACGCGCTTTACGTGAACTATACGCACAGCTTCTACAAGTAGTCGTTGTACCTGATATGGCCGACTGAGTTTGTCCAGTCCGAAGCGATCATCGCCAAATTGCTGTAGGTAGACTACCAACCGAAGCTCACCAACAGAGTGCTGAGGATAAACTACAAGAAGATCCAGGACAAGTTCGAGTGCAACTTCGACTTCATCTACATGGAAGTCAAAACTGAAATCCACCCCAGATATGGCGCTGTCTGCTACCCTAAAAACCAGAACGTCTTCTACATATTCGGAGGCATATTCTCGGATCTGAAGGATTTCCTGGAGCTGCCACGCACCATCACTAAAATGGAGATATCAGGCGGCAAGTAGGTTGCATTCGAAGAGCTCAAGCCGACCAGAAATGGAAGCAGGCTCAGATCGAAGATGTTCTATACTATATCGAAACAACAGAAGGACAGAGACTCCCCCATAATCCAGATATCTGGGGGCTTCGGTAGAGACTATACGAATGGGTTCAGCCTCTTCTCCTGCCATAGCTACACATTCAATCTCTAAAACCAAAACCTTACGAGGATGCGTCATCCCATGAAGATCATTCGCATTCCGTAGCCCATGCATACCAAAAAACCAGGCTGTTACAACTTCATTGTGGAGGATGGCAACACAATCAAACTGGAGGAGAGGCAAGACTCAGGCCCTAAGGACAAGTTTATCTACGACGAAGACCTAACGAGGGAGCTGGCATAAGGACAAGGCTAGATCTTTTCGTTTGTTGACGACAACTATCGAGTGTCTGAGTTCAAAGTGGAGCACAGTAAGATGTATTTATTCGGAGTGACAAGGAAGGTAAAGGAGCAGCTGTACATGGGCTACTGGGTGCCTGAGATCTACGTTTACACTGACTCCAGCCTCAACAGAATCTAACTCGGTTTCCAGAGAAACTGCATTGAAGAGATGAAGTACCCTCGGTACGTATTTCCTTCCGACGACGAGATCCTAGCCATCGCCATCAACTAGAACAAAGTCTACGCTTTGGCTTACGGTGGGTTCACTGGATACGCCTACTGTCTGTACGAGGGCGATCTGGTAGCCATCCAGGACTCCCTTACCAACAAACAGATTTTTAAGCTCGACATCAAGACCAAGTTCGAATAGAATAAGAACTCATCGCCCAAAGGCTTCCACAACCTGAGTTTCTACTTCGACGACGACAGAGTAATGTTGATCGGAGGGAAAGGCCCCTTGCCTAATGTTCGCTTCGACATCATAATCTAGAAGAAACAGCAGAAGTTCCTCACCAAGTACAGGAAGGTGACCTCCGACATCAACCACAACGTTATAACGATGGACATGTTCATTCCCTGCTCCTACTGTCATAAGAACATCGTGTACTTTTACAGCCTGGTGAATGTTGGCAACCGTTGGCACGTTAGAATAGAGTCCTCTGAGATCAACCTGCAGAAAGTGACTGTGAAGCAGGGCCCTATCAAGATAATCGGAATAAACTATGAGACCTCAGAGTTCAACTAGATCGAGTGCAACCTTATCGAGCCCTACATATCGAAGATCACAGAGTACGACGAGTCTAACAACGACTATCTGGTTCAGACGCTGGAAAAGCTAACGATGCTGTTCTAAAACGATAGAAGGAGCGCCCAGAACGCAGGAAACATTAGCTACGATTTCAGTAAATATCTTGAGTTGCTGACAACAATCGATTAGATCCTGCAGGAGTTCATTGAGTGCGCTCGGAAGGACGAGTTTGACCTGAAGTCCTCCAAAAAGCTGATGGAAGGCCTTAACAACATAAAGCAGGAGATGGAGGAGATAGACAAGCATATTGACACTTTCAAGCCGGAAAACAACAACACGGAGGAGGTGGTCAACAATATCAACATCGTGCTCAACTTCATCCAGAAGAAGGAGATCTAAAAAGTGTGTTTGGATTGCTAGAAGGACCTCTCCTCCGATAGCCTCTTCAGGTTTATTATGGAGGACTCGTGCGGACCTCGCAAGGTAAAGTATTTCGCCATCTGCAACATAGGCAGGCCTGTCCTTCGCTTCGTCAGACTCCACTTCGAAAGATAAACCTATATGACCTGCACTTTCAAGGCTGAGGAGACTGCCTTCCTCAACGTGTTCCAGGGCGTGGTCAACGACTTCAGGATCGACACTAACATCAAGCCAAAATTCAAGAGTATGAACGAATAGCAGTAGCAGCAGATATAATAGACGACAGCAACGAGCATGATCACCTCCGAGCTCAGATGATTCAGTATATATGTATCAGTTTGCAGTTGGATATGGCTTATTGTTAGATAGGATTGGGTTCGGAGTAGAATTTGTGCCTGCGAGGATAGGAGCTTCTCCGTCGCTTATTGATTCCATAGGAGATGACAGGCAACAACTACTTAGAGTGCTGTCGAGAGTAGAGTTAATCGTTGGAACGCATGAGCTCTTTGAGTTGTTTAGGTTGGTTTAATTTGAGCCGAGGAGAGTGCTAATTTTTGAGTAGGCTACCGTTAACAGCACATACATCTATAATTTCGAAATGCCTATTAATAAGCTTATTATCTTTGAGTACCTTCAGCCTATTACTGTTCCTAAAAAACCTCCTTAAGTGTCTATCCAGTAACGGTTGGTATTGTTAAGTCTCGAACGATACTCTATTGCCATCCAGCACAAATCGAGTCTAGTTTCTACTGAGGAATCTCTTTCTGTAGTGCCTTTTTGGTGCTGGTTACATAATATTATGTTATTAGTACTGAATTAATAATTATTATTGATCGACGAATAGGAAACTCTCAATCATAGATAGTGGATCATTAGACCTGTCTTCTCGTGGACCTTCTCACAGGCTTACTTTCTCTATCGGTAGTGTTCTCACTGAAACCTTTATCCTACTTCTACATCGGTCTCATATAGTAGTCGAATTGCTCCAGAATGTTGCTCTGGTTGGTAGCCTCCACTACAAAATCGATGATAACTTTGGCTTACAAATCAGGATATCTCTATCTGACCATACTATCTAAATAAACTTTAGCTCTACATGAGGCGGAGTGCATCGAAGTGTCCCAACGCTTTCTGCTTTGGAGGTTCTACAGTCTATTGCGTTTGAACTCTGAATTACATGTTAGTTACCCAGAGCGTCAGTGGCTAGATCACTGATCGAAGCGTACTATTTTTTGGATAAGTGTTCCATTTCCTCTGGCACTATCTGCTATTTGTTAGTTACACCAACAATAGTGTTCTGCTTGGGTGACTGCTTCCTGTCCTTGACAATCCTCCTTTTTTTGTAAATTTTCCTAACCTTAACTATATTAGGAGCCTTGTGCCCAATTTGAGTTTATTTTATTTTTTACAGCCTGGGTTATTCCACAGTTTTCTTTTATTATTTAGCTTCTTCCCGAAATTCTCTCTTTTTCGGGGCACTCTCACAAATTTACTGCCTATTTTGCACGAGCTTGTTAGTTTACTATGTTGGTGGTTTTAACTGCTGAATTTCGACTACACTGTCATCAGAGTCCAATATTTATATTATCTAACAAGTATTTCTGAGGGGGTTCTGTCCTGTAACTTGCTCCCGACTCCTAATAGTTGGAATAGGCTTTAGATTGGCAGGGTGCTGGGAGAGGGTATTGCACTCGATGGGTAGGTTGGCACCTAAACCATTGTTTCTATTGTTAATAAAAGAAGTCTTCGATATATAATTGTAAAGGTCACTGGTTTTAGCCAATTCTGTCTGAGCTATCCGATAATACTAAATAGCAGCACTTGTACTTGAGTGGCTTCCATGCATCTGAGCAACGTTTAGGGATTGTGCATATTGTTGTGCGCAAGACTCCGATAAGTTTACAGTAAAGTAGTCAGGCATAGATTTCCATAGGGTGGTAGTTGGCCCCCAACTGAGTTGCGGAGGGCAAGTTGCCTCAGAAATTCGAGGCTATATGTTGGTGTATTCATAATAATTAAGATTATTTAGAATTCAAGGCCGATAGTATTTAAACAATAGGCCCACTGACTCTATATTTAGATGAGTGAGCAGATGTTATGGTAAGAGGGTTGAGGGATGGGGTGGAGATATTGTAGAATTTTGTGCTAGAAAAGGAAGACGTTAGATATATATGAATTTTGAGCGAAGAATGCAGTGTAGAGGTCGATATTGAGGCTATGGAATGGTCTGCGTACTACTATAAAATTCGAGGGAAATATAAACGAGAATACGAGTAAATGCACATTTTATTCCAATTGTTGCATTAAGTAAATAAGCTAGTCATGACCATTCGGTTTAGATAATCGCTTTGTTACCATTTCCGTTCAAATTATTATTTCTCCTAGAGACTTTGAATGTTCGCCTCCCATTAACTGAAATAAGAGCTAGCAACCAAAAATTTACACATCGACACTACAAATAAGCATTAGTATGATATATTGCACAATAAGGCACAGGTCTAGTCTATTTGATGATACAAGTACTAACTTCCAAACTACAATAATTCCGCCATAAACTAATTTTATCACAGCATAGAATATTACCCCATCACACAAAATTCCCTACTTAGTCGTATGAATGTACCCATACAACCAAATATATTCTAAAACTATTCAGACATCTATCTGTATTGTTAATCCATAAACCCTTTAACAGATTGGCACAACTTAAACCCACCACATAACTGTCAAATAAACTACTGATAACTGGTTGAACTGCGTAGAAATCTATCAGAATATTCACTGCGTTAGTTTAATTTTCTTTCGCTGTCTACATCCACACATATTTACAGCCGCTATTGACTCTCCAGCAAATTCAAAATCAGACACACGTTGTCCTCGCTCTGGCTTCTCAACCGACTAAATGGTCGCTTCAGTGACGGGGGCTCCGGATTCTCAATTAGTTCAGGTAATTCGTCTCGCTCGCATTGCATCTTACAGTTTTAGTCTTCTATCCGCATCTATCTAATCACAGGCAGCACACTAAACAGCCTTCTCTAGAGGGGTTCTCGTCTAGCAAAATTATATTAGGGGTTTAGCTGAAAGTTATCTGCGAGTTCGGGATCGACAGTGGGTCTGAGATTGGGGGAGTGTTACCTTAGGAGAGGCTATGGCGGGCCGAAGTAATTACTGTACTACTCATAGTCCATTTCAGAAAAAAAGCGTTCTCTGTAGGGTGCTCTCATAATCATTCTTATTATAACAATCTGTTCCATCAGGCAGTATGAAACCACGCTCCTATTTTAAAGTGTGGGGAGGGGAATTTGGTTTCCCAGAATATAATCCTGTCCTGGATGAGAAGAGTCATTGGAGTGGGTTTTACTTCCAGTTCAATATCTAGCACTCTCTAAGGTATGCTACCAAAAAGTATGGGGATGGGTTTAGTACTGTATCTCTGGTGAGGATGAATATCACCAACCCTCAACTCAAAACCCTCAAACTAACTGATTAAAGAATAGCAGATGGGAAGATGTCTGGCAATGATAAGGCAGAACTAGCGAAATAGCTGCTGGAGAGTCAGTATGGAGTGAGAATAGATGGCAAAATTAAACTGATGGAGGGGTTGGGATAAACGGGTTTATGTTTGGAGCTTTTGGATGCAGATTAATATTAAGTTGTCATTCCACATAAACTGTTCCGTATAGAAAACTTCGATGTGGAAGTGGTAGCTCAGCTCAAATTGCATCCGACAGAACCTTTTGTTACTATGGCGTACTGTCTGAAAGATCAGTAGTGGATAAAATGTGTGGGATAGGAGAGGTATCAACCGCACAAACTCGCAACTAAAATATAGCAGACCTTGAGCTGATATCTCGTTATCTTTACCTGCCTTTTACATCACTTTTACCCCCTACTTCCAAACTCCTTTTGATTCCCAGAAATAAAACTAAGACAGAATCTTTGAGGGATAGGGATGGGATATTTAAAAATAGGATTGTTGTATTCTAGAAAAATCTTTGTTAAATTTGCGGCTATATAAGCTCACAATTTTATGAACAACATAATTCTTTCATTAATTCATCATGTCATCAGAAGGAGATGCCACCAACTTCGAGACTGGAGATGCAGGATCATCAGCCACAGTCCCCACACAGATTGGCAGTATCAAGAAGGGAGGCTACTGCATGTTGAAGGGACACCCCTGCAAAGTGACGGAATACTCCACTGCCAAGCCAGGAAAGCACGGCTCAGCTAAGGCTACTATGGTTGGAGTGGACATCTTCACCAACAAGAAGTACGAGGACGTGGGACCCACCGCCTGTAACATTACTGTCCCCATCGTAAGCAAGAAGGAGTACCAAGTGATGAATGTTGATGGCAATGACATCTCTCTGTTGTTGGATGATGGTGGATTGAAAGAGGACCTCCAGCTACCAGCTGACGAAGAAGAACTCTGCGAGAACATCAGGAAGGGATGGATTTCAGCTCAGGCTAACAAGAGAGATCTGTATGTTTCGGTGATTGCCGCTTGCGGACAGGAGAAAATCGTCGAATGCAGAGAGAAATGATCTGTGGATCTGATTTAATACTCTTAATGGTTGGGGATATTGGACTAGTGTTGGATAGTTTGAGATAATGTTGAGATTTGTTGTTAAAATTTAAATTCAAAACAAACTCTTTTATAAAATATCGATTATCAATTCAAAAAATATTAATTTATTAATCCTTATTATCAAAATATTGGTGTTATGCTTAAGATAGGACAACTTAAGGGTTTTAAATATTTGCCATTTAATATCTGATAGCAGTCTAAGCTTTTTGTAAAATTTTGAAGTATCAACCAAGACTTAAACAATCTCACCCACTATTACGAAGTTAAAAGTAGTTGATTTAGTGGATTTGATAAATAAATCGAATATTCTATATGAAAATTCTAGCCTTCCTACTCGGATTATGGGCTCTGGGCACCGCTGGAAACCTCCATATTGATCCAGATAAGCTCGACTACGCTCTTAAAGTGGCCGACACTCTGGCTGTCATAGCCCACCCAGATAACGGAGCATTCAATGCCTTCTCTTCGGATCTCGGAAAACTGTTTGGAACTCTCTCTCCAGACGTCCCCAACTAAAAACTTGACAGGCGAGTTGATAAGCTGGTCGACCATATAAACCTATCGATTGAAGCTGCGAAGGAATCTGAAGGTTCATCAAACCCAACCGATCGAACCAACAAATGATATGCTCAGCCAACTATAAATTCACCTATTCATACCCATCAGTGTCTTCAAGTAGACCAGTTGCTTGCGACCATCAGCCAGCAGATACTTAATTTTGTCTTCGTCCTGTTCCTTAGAGTACTTTTAGAACTAATTTCTCACCTGTCTGAAGTAGTCCTACCGTTCGGAGGGACTTGGAATAGAACTAACTGTCTTGATGAATTATCGGTAGAGGGAGAGGGACTGTGACTGCAAAATGAAGAATTTGAGTCCTTTCATAGGGTCCCTGTATTTATTAATAATCAATGAACTTCATTAGACACATCACTCACATCACAGCACCCATATCCTTCTACTTTTTGTTTGAAGCTATCTTCTAGTAGTACCCGTAGATGATCGACACTGACAATAGGATACCTGTACCCGAACCAATGGCTCCCAGCAGGTTGGAAATGATGGTTATGAGGCCTACGCACATTCCTCCCAAAGTGGCTGCTATTGGTATCCTCTTATTTAGAATAGAGATATTGGAGGCATCCCTCTGTCCTTCGATAACTGTCTGTTATTCTCTCAGCTTTTCAGCAATGTCTTTAGCTGACTGTCTGCTAACGTACAGCCACATCCTAGAGAAGACAGCACAGGTTACCATGACGAAGATAGTAAAGATGAGACTATGCAGAGGTTCCTGTATGAAATGTATAAGATCCCGAGGTGGAGATATCCAGTAGGCTAGTCCTCCCACAGGAAAGTTATTGCCATTCCTCTCCTCCCAAACTCCAAACAGATTAATAAAGAAGTTCCCCCTATATTTGCTATAGAGTATATTCGATAGGAAGTAGATATTCTCTACAAATGCCGACTGGAATATCACACTAATATTGGAGGTATAGAACAGCTTTATGGGTAGTTTGGAGGAGTACCCTCGTGTCTTTTTATTCGATAGTTTGAGTTCGATCCTCCACTCATGCAGATAGACCACTATAAAGAAGATTATAACTGTTGCCAGTAAGCTGGATAGGTTGGGAGCCGATGATCTGAAGAATGCCTGGTATACTGCTCCAAGCTTGTTGGGTTTGGTGAATAGGAAGTGAATGAGAGCTACAAAACTTCCCTCAAACTCTGTTCCATACTCACTGGTGATTGTGACAGGGGAGAGAGTCTTCCACACTATCACTTCACACATGTTTGCAGCAATAAATAGGGAAATACCTGATCCCAGTCCATAACTCTCGAGCATTTAATCCAGCAGTATAATCAGAAAGCTGGAGGTTACTAGTTGGATCATTATTAGTAGAGCGTTACCTGCACCAAGCTCCTCGACACTTCCATAATGCCCTGAAAATATTAGAGTGGCTGCTTAGCTTCCCGCCAGTATCATCCCTAGAAGCTTTTGAGCTCCATCATACAGGTCCTTATCCTTACGTACACTCAGATCAGCTTAGATTATCCTCAGCCCCACAAATATCTGCAGAATCCATCCAGCAGTTATTACAGGTGATAGACCCAACTCCATTAGGGTTCCTCTGTTGGAGGCTAGTATCACTCTCATCCAGTAGAAGGGATCGCTACCTTCTGCTCTCTTCACTCCGTACAGTGGAATTTGGCAGCAGAGTAGGTATATGAATAGGGTGATGGCAGTATACACAGTTTTCTCTCGGGTGGATATACTATACATTGGGTTGGAGACACTAGGGAAGAACCTCACCAGCGGTGCCAGAAGGTTTAAGAATCGGAATCCCATTTATTTATTTATAATATACGTGCACGTGCTTTATCATTCAAGTTTAAAATGCTGCTTATGCCCCTTAATTGTGGAATGTTGCTACGAATAGGCATAAAAAATACCTTCATCGACTCATAGTGCATTTTGAATGTAATGTCTTCGGCAACCAATCCCGGAATCTTCTCAATTATTATCTCTACAATTTATTTGCAGTTTTTGTGGTTACGCAACCAGATCTCCACTACAGTAATTTTCTATCTTTTGCACATCGACACTCCGATCACGGTGGGGTGGAGGCTTTACCCAACCATATTGAATAGCAGGCGTTGCCACTGTTAGTTCAGTAGTATCATCTGGTTACTACGTTTAGTGTGTAACTGGATCAGCAGACAACCACTCCGAGGCCATTTCTCCCACTCTGGTTCGCAATCCCCTCTAAATACCAGAATCTTTGTATCGGTTGGACACTCCGACGGTTTTTTGAGATAGTGGTAGTGCCTTAGAAACTGCTCTAGAGTGAAAACCTCCTCTGCATTACCTTCACCATACCAATAAACTCCAAATTCTCTTTGTAATCCACATGCTTCGAAAGCTTCCCTCTTCTAGAATGAGACAGCTTCCACGAATCAGCTAGTCTGTGCTATTAGACGGGTGGTTCCTCCCCCTAAATACTATCCTCCTGATTCATTTTAGTAGCCAACTTAAAAAATCGTTATAATATACGCCAGTTGAATGCAGAAGAAGAACCCTGAGGAGGAGTAGCGACAGCACCTCATAATATAGCTGAGAGAACAAGTGCATAAGTCTTTCATGCAGGTATTTCAGCCCCCATGTAGATCAACTAAATGGAGAAGCTGTTTGCAGTGGAGATAGAACATGCCAGACAGTAGCTACAACAAAGATAGAAGGAACTCAAATAGAAATAGGATAAGTTGAGCAGCCAACAAGACAACCTAACAGAGAAGCTGAAGAAGTGGTACGAAGGTATCTCTACACAGTCACTATATCTAGACAATCAGCTAAATTGATGATTCGGAGATACAGGAGATTCCCTTCATGGAGCATTCGGAGAGAGATAGTGTAAGAGGTGTGTTAACTCAGGGTATCTATACCAAACTTAATGAACTAATTAAAGAGAGTGAGTATGACCCAGATCCCACCCTCAATACCATCAAGTAGCTGCATAGGGTGCTATAAAACGTTGTTGCTCCCAACTACCAGGCACAACTAACTTCTCTGTTCAGTATAGCCCACTAACAGTGTCTGGAGAATTGCCGAATGAAACAATAATTACGGAATAACTCCTAAACCATCTAGATTTACACTTCGAAGATCAACTAGCTTTCGGCTGAACTGACCGATACCAAAGCAACGTAAAGCTAACTTTCGGCACATATTGAGAAGCTGTCGGCGTAGAACTTGAGGTTGTAGACTGTCAATAGGTCTCAGGAAAATAGTTATGAGAGGAAGAAGAAAGAAGCTACTCTGTTAAGGGAAGAGATAGCCAGACTCAAGGACAAACTTAGAGCAAATATGAACATCACCATAGAGAATACGGAGTAGGTGAATAACAGCACAATAAAGCTAAGCATACTAACAGAGAAGCAGACGAATGTATCAAGGATTACCAATAAATCGTGTACACCGTGTATGGTTAAACCGGTACCACAGACGTGCCGAGGTAGGATGAGTCTACACAGTGAGAACCACTTTCAGAAGAGTCTATTCATAAAGAAGAAGGAGAGCTGCATCACTCCCGATACTAAGATTGTATGATTTAGTACACGTCATTTACTTCTAAACTGATTATGTCATTTTCATATTAGGGGACAACTAAAGTTGATTTAAATCCTAACCAGCTGTTGCATTATTCATTTTCAAACTCAAGGAGCGCTCTGCATTCCCAATCCCAATTAGTTGACTCTCCCCCTGAAACCATCCGACACCACCCACCAACTGCTTTTAGTACGATGTAGCACTGTTAGAGAATTGGATGCTTTATAAGAGAGGTTAAACTTCCCTCACAAGTATAAATATAAATAAAATTCACAATGGACATCAAAAAGACAGAATAATCAAGGATCTGCAGCAGTTGCAAATTGTACTATGGAATTGAGAGTCGGAACTGGATGTGTTCTGATTGCTTCAAGTAAGCTTCTCGTAACTCTAGAAAGCACAACAAACCGACTACCATTGCGCCAGAAAAGCCCAAGCCTTCTGTGGAAGAGGTTAAGGAGAAGCCCGATGAGCCAGCCAAACTTCAACAAGTAAACAGTATGCCACCCAGGCTGACAGAACCAGATGCTACAAATGCAATAAAAAAGTGGGACTGCTGGGAACGGACTGCAAGTGCTCCTTCACCTACTGCAACATGCATCGACTTCCAGAAGATCACGAATGCTCGATCGACTATAAGAAGATTGGCAAGCAGACATTGTAAAAGAAAATTGAAAAGGTTGCTTCAAGGAAAGTCTCGTAAATATGATAGCTACATAATTTCGGACTTCATATTCTTCCTATTCAATTGGCGCTATGGGGAGGTGGGCATACGCGATATTAGGGGATTTGAAACGAGGGGAGTGTAACAGTTTAGCTTTGTTTTTGGAGAGGCTGGTAGATCAAATCATATCCTCTCTAGGAAGATCGTTAGGTGGAGGTGGAAGGTTGTGGGGGAAAGTATTTAATTCAAAGTACTAACACTCGCGGTATTAGCTCTAGAGCAAAATTTATTATACTTTGTTAATATAACATTCTAATACGTCATAGCTCTTAGTCGAATATTTGGCATTAAAACTCTCGATGCGACCCACATCGTTTTTGAATCATTAAAGATAAAATATTAGGATGGTAGATGCAAATTAGCTTATCTTCTTCCGTTTATCGGCTGCCGATCTACTGCACTTGTCCGGCACTCTTTACCTTTCCCTTGTACTTAGGGGAATTTCTGTTAATTCAGTAAACGAGATCGTTAAATTGAGCTTAAAAGGCGCTCTGAATGTTAAACAGGAAGTTAGAAGTGAGGGATAGGCTATTTTTGTCTGGCGACTGGACAAAAAACAGAAGAGACACAACTGAATAATCTGCATATCAAATATGCAGGAAGACGAACAGTATTTATCCT
>JAOXNN020214733.1:0-17046 GCA_028571205.2 Hydropsyche betteni
AGACTCAAACACTTGGCCTTCGTTTTCCAGGAGTTTAGCTATTATTATATGCGTACAATTTTGGTTGATCTCTAAGCAACCTGTTTGTGAAGGTTTTACAGTTGTTTGAACTGTTCTTAGCGTTACCTCTGGAGTTGAATTTGAAGCGTGGTCGTCTGCTTCGACTGTACTTCGCGTTACTTATAAACTCTAGACAATTAGGATTTAAGGCCTAAAAAATTTGCAGACTGCAGTTCGTTAGTCCGGCGCAGTTAGTTGATTTAGTTTTTCATAGAAATCTTTTGGCTCTAATGTTGGGCTTTCTCCATCTAAAGTCGCTGTATTTGCTCTTGGATAGTTCTGGACATCAGGTCTTTCTATTTTCTAATGTCATTCAACCATCTTTCTAGATTCTGAGCCAGTTATAGGACAGATTTCAGCTAGCTACGTGCTTTATTTAGTTATTACCCTATTTATTTGTTATTTGACTGAAGTATGTTGATCTAGTTGCTCTTCCGTTAATTTTAAATCATTGACTCTTTGAGTTTTTCTTACAGGACCACCTTCTATTGCAATCGTTATTCAACCACTCTATTAAGCTACTCCCGTTGTTAGTAAGAGCTTGAATTTAAATTGACTCTAGCTTGGTTTGATTCTCAAAAGTTTGTGATGTAAATGGTAATCTATCATTATTACTAAAAAACGGAGGTGACTGTGCACCCAAATTCAATTTAGGAAGCGAAGTGGAAGGGTTTCTGTAATTATTGACCGTATTACAATCCTGAACTCTAAAATTTGAAATCTGGGATTTTGGGTCGTTTATTGTGTAGTTCTGCTTTGTGCTATAAGGAGAATATGGGTTTGGCTTCTCATAACTTCTGTCTGTTTTGCAATGGGTTGTATTGTCGAACCATATTTGAAATCTATTCTATGGGTTTTGAGCAGATAATCTTCGGTTATATTGGTCAGGTTTGAACTTTTGGATTGTTTTGGGGCTGAAACTATGGATAAACTATTGAATGTTTTGTATGAAAGACTACATGTGCAGACTAATAGCATCTCTAATCTAAATCTCCGTCTATTCAACCAATCCCTCCATTCTATAGCTAATTTAGCGTTAACTTTAATTTATCGACTCCTTGATCTCAAAAATTTACAACTGTCGGCCCTTCGCCTTGACTATTTCTGTTTTATAATTTTTCAAAATTTGCGGTACGTCTTTTAGTTTATGTTAAAATTGAGAGCAAATTTGTTTGCACACTCTAATTAATTCTTATGCACTTTTAGCAAACTGATTCTTTAAGTTATGGCTACTACTGCAGATGTCCTTAACTTTTCCTTGTAGGCTCCTATACATCTCCTCACTGTTCTCGATCCTAATTATCATATCATCATTTATTTGATTCTATTTCTCATTAAACTCATCGATCGTCATCCAACGTTGCCATGGACAGCACTTTTATTGACGGAGGCAATCGTCACATTTCCATTAAAGGAGTTAATGGTTTATGCAAGCGAACTACTTGGATGATTTGTGGACTCTGCACATCTTAGGTTTTTCCTGGGAACGCTTTTATAGTTCACGCTTGAGGAACATCATATTTTCATTAGTGTTTGGGAAGTATTGTCCCATGATTTTCTGATTATTTAATGTTGATCTAACAAATACTAAGCTTTAAATCCCCTGATAAATGAAACTGTTAATTCTAGCATTTATCAAGTGGACAGAGTCGTAAACTGGAGCGTAATGCGCACTGAGGTGCTGCAGTAGAACCTTTGCTGAAGAAGCCATCTTCAATAAACCTGTAAATAATGTATTGCTAACTTATTTGAAATTACTCTAACGACCTCATCATGCAAGTAATATCCAAACATAATAGCTGATTATTTAGCCTTACATGACCTAATTGCATTCATAAATAAACATTAATTCTTTTATTTGTTTTCGTTTCATTATGAGTTGAACCTATAGAGCTACAGTTATCAGTACGAGCCCAATACTTCAAATACTAATAACGTCTTTCTTATGCTACACCCATTATTCCTAAATATTTGATACACAACTACCTTTTACAAAATTCAATTCAATAACCTCAATATAAAACACACCACCACCCCTCCCCCAATATACAATCCAAACAGCTTGCTGTAATTCCGCCACAATTTATACAGGCAGAAATTCTTACTTCCAATGCATTTATTCAGGTAGCTGCTGTGGGTAATGTACCCGTCAATACACGTGTTGCATTCCGAACAGTGGTGACTATCCTTCGGTACTTTGTACCTGCATTTACCACACAACCTGCCTTAATCAGAAAATACTTAGCAGAAGCCTATTATACAATATCCATATAGTCAATAGCGTTCATTGGTCGAGCGATGCCTGGGTCTGATACTATCAATATAACCATGAGCAAAAACTCGATCGTTCCCATCAGTATACTAACTACCAATACAGCCAGATCCTCCGAAATCCTTTCCACATTCACACTTACAAAGGCAGTAGCGAATACCACAAAGAGTACCAGCATCAGAGAGTTGCAGGCTAAGTGAGGAGTAAGTTACAGTAGGTTGAAACACTAAATCTGTAGCCACAAATCACACAAAGCCTCTTCAATCTACCGTACCGAAGGCGAGCGGCTTTGGGGAGTGGCTACACTACACCTCTATCAGTAACAAAGTCAGATTCCTAGCGGAGTGACTCTAGAGCGCTATCATTGAGCATTCGGAAGTACAAATGGGTTTATAGCTCCCTTAATTATATAATTTACAGTTGGTTAGAAAGATGGACCGGCAGGGTACAAAGAAACCCACTCTGAAGTAAATTGCCATTAATATAGAGTTACCTCCTATTCGGAGTTTCTGCAGAAGATGAAGAGTGTTAAAGTGGAGAAGGCTGTCCAGCCAGTAAGGACTCCCCTCGATCCGCCCAAAAAGGAACTTCTTAAAAAGCAAAATGCTTCTGGAACTAGATGCATAACCGAATCATCATCTTATAACCCACTGGAACCCTGCAATAAGAGGACCTAGAAGCATTTTGTAAGCAAATAGTCGAACACTCACACATTCAATCAATCTCAAGCGTTTATGTCAGTGCATAACGATGGTGACTGGTAGCTTACATGTAATAACAATAAATAGAACAACTTTACGCAGCCAAAGAGCTGCTCCAAAACTAGGCATAACATCTCGCATTAAGAATGCAACGCTGATCTAACAAATTTATCTAAATCCGAATAAGTTGCCAGCTACCTCCTGCACTAGATCTTGCTAATTGTAAAGGAAATGACCAAGTTCAACCGCCTCAAAATTACCTATCTGGACTTCCTATAACTCTTGCGGTAGCTAAATATGATCCAAAACAACTACTAACCTTCAAGAGGAGATATTGTCTTCAAACTATGGGAGTTGCTCACAGTAGGCGGTAAGGATAATACAACCTGTCTAATTAACTTCTCCATCATTATACTTGCTCTTATGAGCATACCTGTCAAAGTTAAAGCAGTTAAATAGTTCTTTGGTGATGTCCCATACTCAGCAGAAGGCATGAGATCTCCTGCTCCCAATACCTCCAGGAAAAACACTAACCCTCCCAAACCAACTAAATAGTACAAGAGGAACAAATAAGACTACTTCGAACTGACTGAGCAGGATGTATCATAAATTCAGAAGGCCTTCAAAGAGTTAAGAGTAACCCGTATGTTCTTAGGCCGTATTCACAAAAAGTCGTAGATGATTGAGGATAGAGCTTAAAGGTATTCCCAGCACTCCTTCAAACCTTTTATATCTGATAAAAGTAGGTCACTCGCTAAGCTGAAGAAGGCTAAGCAGACTTAGAGCACTAACCATTTAAAATCAGTAAACCAGGTGTAGATCTGTCAAACAGAAAGGGATAAGCGTTAGATGTTGGAGTGTTCTTTCAGACCTAATACCCACAGAGGTGCAAGTAGAACTCCATAAATGGGCATCAAAAGAAGCGCTATGCTATTCCAGCTAGCAAAGAGCAAATCGAAGGAGAAGAGAGACCGTAACCACGACGATATAGAGTTTTAAAAAAATAAAACATCTTATACCTTCAGGCCGGCTGTCTCCCCCATGAACCGGACTCTAAACTCCAACAAGACTCCTGTTGCTGGTTAAAACCAGAAAATTAATCGAATGCTTAAAGCCCGTTTATAGAAGTAAGCGATGGAGGTTGCCAGTTCAAAAGGTTTACCCTACAACTAAAGATAGTTTAACAAAATAAAGAAGAAGGTAAAAGAGTAGATTCTGAGTAGCCAGCCCATATCCAGAAGAATTTCCGACAAGGTCTCTTCCGAAGGTTCAAAAACTTAAACCCCTGATTCTCCCATCGAAGCAGTTTCCCCTCGGGTACCTCCAATCTAATAAAAACCAGCCTAAGTGGAGCAGTCACCAACTCCCAAATAGCAACCACGTCGCTAAATTTTCACATTTGAAGTCTACCTCGAATAAGATGTACGCCTAGACAAGATAACAATACACTAAGGAGACGTCCCTGAGCTATTAGCCAAATAGTTTATCGCTCGTCACAGTAACTCCCCAATAACTCAGAACTAAAACCCTAAATGTAGCAGAAGCTGGCGAACTCCCTCTGCACCCAACTCTCCAAACTCATCTAAAGCAACGACCTATGCAAGATATAATAATAGAGTGTTGAGTACTCTATCGACACTTTGTGATAATTCGCCCATCTCCTATCCCATCTAATTATCACCTTAACCATTTTATTGATAAGCTTATACTGGTAAGTAAATGGTAATGTTCTAATGGAAAATAAATCGAAGAAAATGCTAGCGAAGTACCAGTAGAATAGTCTCATGTATCGCATCACCCGCGAGTAGTAGCTCAGCAGACTGTATCGGCGTATCGACTCCATCAAAACTGGCAGAGGTCCTTTCGATAACCGTACCCTCTAATCTTCGCTTCCCAGAATGCCCATTAGATTGGAGCCTCACTAGCCGAAGCTCAGACTCCGTAAATAAAACTAACAGCTAGTCGAGCGTATCGTGAACGCATCTGAGACGGAGGGCAAAATACTAACCAGACTGTACAGTGCTGGCAATCGGAGTGAACGTAAAATTCCGAAGAATTACTTCTACAAACTGGAAGAGCAGAAACGCATACAGAAGGAGAATTAAAGACTTGATAAGGTGATCTGTAGCCGAAGGAAAAGGAAAATGTTTTGACTCTAACTATCTATATGTTCAGAATCAGTTTAAATACTATTTCACTGGTGCTTCGTCATGAAGTCTTTGAGGAAATCGGCTAATTTGTCTACTCCTTCGTTGGGGACAGGCACGAACAACGAAACCCTGAATCCTCCAGCTGAACGGTGGCCTTTAATCTCTAATAACCCGTTCTGGGCAGCTTCAGCTATGCATTTGGTTGTTATTTCGTCTGTTGCCATCCTCCAGGTTACGTTAATCCTGGACCTCCAATCCTTTCTAGCCACTCCATTATAGAATCCGTGGGAAGAATCGATTACATCATACAGTTTTTTGGCCCTTTTCTCACAATTCGTTTCGTAATGAGCAGTACCTCCCTGTTACTTAACGTACTTAAGCATCAGATAGTTAAGGTAGATCGGAACGGCAATAATTGAACTTGGAAACCCATTCTAGTATTGAGAGTAATCACACACTAACGGAGTATTGGGGTGTTTGGGCATTTTCATTAGTTTCTCATCAATTATTACGATGGTTGACCCAGATATCCCACAGTTCTTCTGGGTATGGGCGTAAGCCAATGCTGTCTTCTTCCAATTGATAGGCCTTGTCAAAAAATTTGATGAGCAGTCCGTTATCAGTAACTATCCCTCTTGGTAGGGAATATTAGAATCGTTAAACTACAGCCCTTCTACAGTCTAATTATCAACATAATGGGTGTATGCAGACTCAGTTGAATATTTGTAGTCAGTAGGAATGTAAAGTTTTCCCTCTTCATCCTTCTGAAGAGTGGATATCTTATTGACATTGCACACCTTCTCCGCTTAATCAACCGACAGCCTACTGAAATATCCTGTACAGGTATAATTGGCAGTAGTTTTTCCATTAAGAAGGTTGAGTGGGAAGGCACCGAACTGAAGGTGGGCTCCTGCTGGACAGAACCATACTCTGTAATCTTTAGGCACGTTAAGGATATCCCTAGCCAGCTGGTCAGCCTCTTTATGCATCTCCTTAAACTCTCTAGAGTGGGGATTGATATCCAGTATCCCAACACCAAACTCTGGATAGTCTTACAAGTACTCTCATCATGCATAAAGTTCTTTTTGAGGTGGGTAATCACACTCCTAGGCAGCATAGTAGGTCCTCCTGCAAACGAGTAGAACTGACGCTCTTATTACATCACAGTTATTAATTTAATTACCTATTAATTTGAGTGCTTACTCTTCTGCCTACGCTATTGCTAGCCCATAGCAATATTATTTGCTCTTCACCATAATATCAATTTGTATATTTTTCATGCAAGTCGTCAGTAAAAGGCTTACCACCCTTCTTCCAAGTTTCAGGTTTTCTGGGTCCAGGATCTAAATGGGTGGGCCCGAAGCTCCAGTCAAGTATAGAGTGATGTCGACTCCAACATGGCCTGTACCTTACTACCAGAGAATTGCAAAGGCTTATCCCGTGCGACGTACCCACCACCTTTAATGAAGAGCCTGAAAAGGGAAGACTCTCCCTCTCCGATATCCCCGCCGACGATATGAACTGGTATACCGCCAAGATCCACTTACAGCAGACTGTGGAGGGTCGCAGCATCGTGTAGCATGCCTAAAATAACATAAAGACTAACAGTAAGTAGGGTGTAATGCAGCTTATCTGATAAAGAAGACTGATAGTTCCAATATGGCTGAGGGATACGTGAACGACATTTCGCAGTTTATCGATATCGCCAATAAGGAGAATAAAAGGATATTGGGAGGCTCAACACTCATCTGATCCATATACGCCAACATATTACAAACTGACCATAACAGTTCCATTAAAGTTATACTTAACTATTAACATGGTTGTTTAAATTTAAGCTTGCCTTCCTGTATGTTAACTATTGCAAACATCAATACAATATCAATATGTGCCTTTAATAATGTGGAAATACCGTATCGTTCACCACAGCTAAATGTATACAAAATTCAGTTATTTTTGAAAACACAACCCAGAAGGAACAGAATAAGTCCATGCCATCATGTAGCGAGCCAACTAAAACTTCTTCTTTATTTCTAATAAGGAAGCTGAGGTAGTTGATCAAAGGGCCCTTTTAATGACAGATGAGGAGGCTAACGAAAGGTGCACTGCAAGCAGAATTGTCTAACTGAGTTAATAGAAAATGTTACCCACTTAAAATAAATTTCTCTGACTCTATAGAGATGTGATGTCCTAATGCTTAGTTTTGACTATCTTTGGATGTATGCAGATAGTTGATTTAAACTCTACTGTCAACTTAGTTATCAGTCCCCAACTTTACCACTCTCAATTAATTCGATGCTTAGGGTTGTGGCAAGATATTTGGAAGATAGATCAACACTAACCGAAGATTTCTACATATTATATTTATTACTATTCTGTAACCGCAATGTTCGAGGGTTCCCGACTAGATTACATCGTGCCTGGATACACAGGGTACCCATTCAACCACTCAGTCACATCCCCAAAAAGGTCTACTCCGACTTCGTTCCTGTCGAAAAATAGAAGCCTCGTTATGAAGTTCCAGGTAAGAATAGGGTGATCTCAGGATATGCCGGCTATGTCACTGCCATCAAGCCCGAAAACCTTCATGCTAGGACCTTCGGAAAGCTCACATATGATGTCAGTAACACTGATTACCTCAAAGGGCAGGACCATCCCATCTAGCACAAGTACGCTTCCACCCAGGCATAAACCCATATCGCTCCCAATTTGATGCTGCAACGAACTGCTGCTGATATCGTTGGAGTGCCTCCAAAGCGTATCGATGTCCAAGAAGTACCCAAAAAGATATGCAGCCACATGATGTCCTTCGAAAGAGTCAGGGACCAGAGTTAGATCAGTTTACTCAGACTAAAGGATGGGCAAAGGCCACAAAATCTTTAAATAAAAGCAACGGATACCAGCAAACTAACGTCATCTTCAAGGGAGGCGATCCTTACGGTACGACGAATATTAATTTAGTGAAACTCGGTGAACCTCTACCTGGCTACACTGGTTTCAGTAACCGAGTTCTAGCCAATAATATATTTGGAAAGACTTATGCTGAGTGCCGAAAGGATGCGAAAGATGACCATAGAAATGTTGAGGCCAACCGATCTAAGAACTACAGCAACCAGTTGGAATCTCATCCTCCCATCAAGCACTGATACCATAGCTCTTAAAAAAAAATATTCTCGAATACTCTAACACATACTGATTTAAGCTATTAACAATATCGGAACTCAATCACTATATTTTGGTTACAGTTATCATTGCATTTAAAGTTAACAGGCATCAGATATTTGCGTCCTTTTCTAAAATTGCAAAGATATTAATGACTTATGCTAGTTAGTATTGAAGAGTGTGTTAAATACGCCTAATAGATATCACAATGCATCCTCATCGATTACTGATGCCTTCTTAATCTTATGAGTTTTGCAGCAGAATAAAGATCCTACTATCGACACCACCCCCATTACTCCCATTAAGCTTGCCACTACATAAATAAACACTGACTCAATGCCGTCTGTATTCGTCCTTACCACGCATAGGCACATCAGTGAAACATATATACTGAATAATCCTCTGCCAAAGAATCCTGTCATAAATCTCATGCCCCTTCTCAAGAATCCTATGCCAAGCTCAACTCCCAATAATAGCAGTCCTGAAAACCCTATGTAGAAGGGCAAGATAATGAGAGAGATGTCCTTGCTCTAAGGTTTCATGGGTGAGCTTGAAAAATAGCTAACCACACCAAAGGCAATGATTAGGAGGGAGAGTACGATGTTGGTCGTGCGCATGAATCCTTCGAAAGTTGTCATTCTTTTGGAGGGTTTGGCTGTAGAAGCAGATCCTCCCTATCTTTGGGGCCCGAGCAGCCGATCTGCGATTTGGTCATTTTAGTTGGTTGGCAGTGTTTTAGACATTAAGAAATGATTAATAAGCCTTATCAGCTGAGGCATACCCAGCATATAACCAATATAATCAGTGTCATAAGGCAGCCTACCACTGCCAATTTCTTCGTCCTTTTAGGGTAGTCTGTAGCGAGTGATCTATTCCTGTAATGCCATAATGCAGCCCCACCCTGCAGTAGGTACCCTGGCAGGTAGTACCACTGAAATCTAACCTTATAATAGTCAGCCATCTTTAAACAAGCCTCTATCTGCCCATCTTTAGTCTTGGTTTAGTTCAGGATACCCTTCCTCAGAATCTTCATAAAGTGGATCCAGACATAGAGGCTGAACCCCCACATGCCCATCTTCTCAAATCCTGCGTTAATCATACAGTATTCAGTATTATGTATGTTCCTTAAGATAGAGTTTCTCATAAAATTTAAAACCTTGGGGATTGCGTTGGCGACGATCGTCTAGCTTCTATTCTGTACTCTAACCAACTTTTAAAGAGACATCATGTCAGTAAACTTAATCCAACGGCTCTCAACTACCTCAGATTTGCTCATAACTAGCGTAGGTTTATCATGCAACAAAAGGAACACGTGGCAATTAACATACAGGTTTTGACCTTTAGTCCGCCTATAGAACAGATTATTGGCTAGGGGGCCCAGGTAACAGTTCAGGTAGTTCGTGTACTCCCCTTTAGTGAGGAATCTCAACCCTACTTCCTCCTCCAACTACCTTACACAGGCAGCAAGATCTGACTCCCCATCTTCGCATTTTCCACCAGGAAACACAATAAATCCTGAAATAAAAAACCTGCTCACCAGAGTTGATATCCTTTGTCGAAGATGCCCTTTCTGTCAGTAGCACCTCTAAATCATTATCAGTAAACCCTTCCAACAGTGCATGAACCAGCTCTCTATCAGCAATACAGTCCAAGGACGCCAGTCTCGGCTCCTTCACATAATAAGATTCTATCCTCTACCGAAACTTTTGGAAATAATTCTCCGATTTGTTAACCTTGAAAATGATGGCTACTCCCGACTGTCTGACCATCTTCTCCGGTTGGTTTTGGTAGAGACGAGCTTTGCGTACTACTGTTCTGAGTTAGTTGATGAAGGGTCTGAAGTATTTCATTTAATTTAAATAGTATGGGTACGATTGAATGTTGCGAGGTGAGTGATCCTCAGCTCAGAGTCTCCCTCCAATAAACCAAAGGATTCATGCTTAACAACCCACAAGGCTACAACTTCATGGTCACTGAGTTTCAAACTTTCAAAACTAAGGCTAAACTGTACGGAGATATCTTCATGAAGAAGAATGAGGGTAGGAATGAGTTCATTCTTCAAATGTTTACGTCATCTAGAGGCAGCTAAGTAGTGAATGTGCCCATGCGCATCTACACTGATGCTATGGACCATGCTGAGAAGAAGAAGATGCTGGTGCTAGATACCCCTATTTCAGATCCTAATGATGTCACGCAGATGTTCTTTCTGGGCCAGGAATCAAACAACAGGTTCATCTACAAGATAGTACCCTTCAACCGGTATGAAGAGTAATCATTCAAAAAGTTAGTGTACGAGGTGCACATGCAGAAGAAAATAACGGCGCTAAAATGTACCTACCTGCATGGGATTATGGATGAGTATGTGATTGAGAGTGGGATCGATAAGTAGGCTAATGATAAGTGTTGTGTGGTGGTGTGTGAGCATGGGATGGCAACCCTACATGAGATTGTAGGCTACAGAAAACAAACCAACTGCCAGTGGACCTAATCGTAGTTCTTGACTCTGATGCACAACCTACTGTAAGGGTTAACTGTGCTACACGCTAACAGAATAGTTCACAGGAGCATCCGTCCCCACAACGTCCTTTATTCTGGGTACAAGGGAGTGTTCATGTTAAGTGGGTTCCGGAATTCGAAAATTCTCTCCAAGAAGCAAAACTAAACCCATCCTATAGTGGGTGTACCCTATTATGCTAACCCCTAACTCAAAGCTTTTATGAAGTAAGATATCTTTACAGATTTCGCGTCGTTTAATTGTTGTGATTCCGATATTCATGCCTTAGGGATAACCCTCGCCTCCTGCTTCTTCCTAGAGCTAACTCTACCCTCATCTATCATCACCCAGGCACTCTCCAGATACTAAAAGCAATACCCTTTCCTTCAAGTCATCCAAAATATGCTTAAACCTAACCCTCTAAGTCTGAACATTCTGCTCCAGCAACTACCCACTCCTCCGCCTAGAAAACTCCGGTAAGAGAACCTGATCGAAACCCTCCGATTTAAATCTAAACCCCAAGACTAATAGTTCGTTTCCCACCGTAAAGCCATTGCAGATGGTTACTACCATATGTTTATGTATGGGCACTGGGCTGTGGAAATCAACTAGGTGGTGAGCTACTATGAGTTGAAAGGGGATAAGGTACAGCTGGCAGAGGTATATAAAACTATGGGAGATATCTATAGTGAACACCACCAAACCTAATGTAATTCAGTCACTATTTAGCTATCGAGGAATACTATGGGAAGGCTGCCAGGTTGTTCAGCCAAATTGGCTAGGACAGCATAAACTAGAAACGACTTTAAGAAGGGATAAGGTTTTTGGAGAGGGGAATATAGTCCAATAGGAAGGCCATGCGAGGCCAGTAGAACTATGATCTTGCCCTCCTTCTCAATAGACTAGCTATGGCTCATCATCACAAAGGAGAATACTAAATTGCCAAAGCCTTCCAATAATAGGCACTCTAGATGACCGGCAAGTACCCTACCCTTCACTCAGAACTAAATCCACTAACTCATTGTAGTATGCTAAGATGGCCTTAGATGCTGCTAAAATATAAACAGAATTTCTTAATCTTAAACAGGCTGACATCCAACTGAAGGCTAGCTTGAGGATTCTTGAAACTCGGCCTCAGGATAACTAAACACTTCGATTAAAGGCACTAGCGCTTGAGGCTTTAGGAAATAACTACAGAATGAAAGCTATTGAGAAGAAGCACAAAGTCAACGAGTATAGGTAAAAAGCAGAGCAGTGTATTCTGGACGCTCTCGAAATTAGTTAAAAGTTGAAAGGCAATGGGGATATCATGATTGCCGGCATATTAACCTCCCTCGGAAATGTCTATTTCGACAAGCGGGACTTCCACAACGCCAAGAAGACTTATGACAGGTATTTAGATTCTTAATTCAGAGCTCTAATTATAAAGAAGAACGTGCTCCCCCATGAATCCCTGTAGATTGGTTAGGGGCTTACATACCTCGCCAACTGTTACAAATCCCTCAAATAGTACAATTAAGGTAATTTCTACTTTATTTAGCAATTAAGCATTACGATGAGGCCATCGAAGTATTCAGAGCCTGCTACGGCAACGACCATAACCACAATACTGCAGTAGCCATCGGTAACATCGGTCTCGTGTACAAGGACCTTGGCAACTTAAAGTAGGCTCGATAATATTTAAATCTGGGGAAGAAAATATTGAAAGACTTGTACGGAGAGGATTGTCCAGACTACCAGTATTTTAACCAACAAATATGATTGTTGTTATTCTTTACTTATAATATTTAATCAGTGCTAGTATAAATATGGAAATGATCAAGAGATTCACTTCTGGAGAAAGTAGAGTGGTCAGCAACATATCCGAAAACTTAAAGAAGTTATCACAGTATTCTACATAGGCGAAACAATGCAAAATCCACCATCTCTAATAAAATTTGGCATGTGATAATCACTAAGTAAAGGTATTTAAGTGCTCGGTATGCTGGCAATAAAAAGGTTGTTGTTAAACTGCCAAATACGTTAATTTGACAGAGTACTGTCATAAGTAAATACAAATAAACGAGCTTTTGATAGTATTTATAAGCAAATATCAAAATGCATGCAATGAACAACCCAAACGTTTGCATTAGCATAGGAGCACCTTAATGAATAAACTTAAGCAAATATCTGAAAAATTTAAGAAATACATTAAGTAATTTGAATAATAGCTGGTTCAGAAAGATCAATCTTATTCACAATTGACGGATAGTAAGACCTATCTATTGGACATCAATAATTTGCTTAGTAAAACCTTCTCAGAAAATCCTCCTGACAAACTACTCATAAAATAGGCTGTTTTAAATTAAATTACATAGCGATTGGCAGTAATGAGTTGTTCAGAGTCCGGTGTTTTTGTTTTGAATGAGTACAAATGCCTTGATTACCTCCATAAGCTAAGATCTGAACTTTAAGAGACTATTGGATCTCTGAAGAATATTCCTCAAAATTCAAAGCAAGATAACTCCAAAACTAGATAACTGTCATCTAGCTCAATCATCGCGCAGCCAAGCTAATCGGTAATACTAGTAAGTACGAATACTTACATCAACAAAATTCAAAACTTAGAGTCGTGTGAAAGCAATTCTTAGGCAACGTTTACAAACACCCAATTAACAAAATCTTAATTATCAAATCTAGTTTCAGTCCCTACTTCGAAGTAATTCTCATTCCTAAAAGTTGAGTAGGCTCATAGATAAAAACGTTTTATTAGCTAAGTAAATACAACAGTTAGCTTCGAGTTTTAAGAAACAGAACAGAAGGAAAATCTAAAGATGTCGACGTTCACCAGCCAGCTCATAAGTAAATAGCCCAAGAAATGGCTCATCCAAATCCTCGAGAACAAGTTCGGACAAAAGGTCTGCTCTAAGTTCAAGCTTCTTTTCGTAGCTAGTCAACATCAGTTCCAGAACGCTGCCTACCATCGCAACTGCGATAGCCATTCCAATCTCCTAACCATCATCAAGTTCGAGAATGGACAAATTGCAGGAGGTTTCAACTCCCTTCCCTTTGATAGTGAGTCTACCAGCAGCTTCTGCTTTCTTTTTAACATCACTACAAAGATATTTATGCCCATCCGTAAGGACAAACAGCCAACAATAAGGGATTCTCACTCAGGGCCGATATTTGGTACAGAAGGAGACCTTTGCATAATGGGGAGACAGGCCTCCAGTAACTACCATATCGCTTACAATTCATATGAGAAAGTGGTTGTGGAGGGAGTGCCTCAAGCCAAGTTGCTAATAGGAGGTGAATAGGAAGTAGTTGAGGAGTATTAGGTGTTTGAAGTGATGTTCAACTGATCCCTTGATAAATAAAGATCGATTGATTATACTATGAAAATTAACAAGATATTTGATCTAATTTTGATCCAGATAGTGTAATAGTTGCGATAAGTGCAAATATTTTCATTTCAATTTGTAATTTATTTAGTTATTTAATTCATAGACTAGCGTAAGGAAGTGCAAACTGAACGAGTTTTAAGAGTCAGTTCGTTTCGGCAGGACCAATATTGATAGACTTACAGAATATTCAAAAACTCTTGATTGTCTAACAAGTCTAACATTAACAACGAGATAATATGTAATAATTACGCAATTCTGAGGATGTAGCAGGACATAATCATCAAGATCTGCATCGTGGGGGAGCCAGGTGTCGGGAAGACGTCGATGCTCTACCAGTACGTTTTCAAGAAGTTCGACGCAGGCACTCGTCCCACCATCGGCTGCGACTTCTCCACCAAGCTCAAAACCACCAAGGACGGCAAGACCATGCGACTGCAGCTCTGGGACATCGCCGGACAGGAGCGCTTCAACTCCGTCTCCAAGATGTACATCCGCGGTGCTCTGGGTACTCCTCTGCTCACGCAGGCTGCGTCATCGTGTGCTCCTCGCAGGACGAGAAGACGCTCGAAGAGACCCTCAAGTGGAAGAAGATCGTCGACGACAACTGCGACTGCGACAGCCAGAACAGGCCCATCCCCTCGCTCCTCGTGCAGAACAAGGCAGATCTTGTCGAAGCTGCCACCGCCAAGGAGTTCCAGAAGCGCAGCCATCTCGAGGACTTCGCCAAGAAGAACAGCTTCTGCGGCGTGGCGATGACGTCGGCCAAGGACAACAAGAACATCGAGGAGTGCTTTGAGCAGCTGCTGGGTACGCATGAGACTATGCAGAGGAGATCATCAGCAGGGGACTGATCAAGAGTATGGAGCCCACTGCGACGGGCGAGACAGGGAAGACAAAGAACGGAGCCATAAAGATCACGAACGACACGCCAAAGACGCAACCATAAAAAAAGAAGTGTTGCTGATGTTTGTTGAGTTCTTTTTATAAGTTCTATGACGTTAGTATTGTGCAAATTTTCAAAATTTGAATCTAGCACTCTTTAAACATGTCGTAGTTCTTCTAGATTTTCTTCAAATATGTTGATTTGAGATTATTCCGACATTATTAAACCAAACTATGAGCGAGTAACTAGATTTAGACTTTTTCTAACACTCCAAGTGCCAGATCCTCAAATAACCCGCTAATTACCACTCAATCTGCTAGGACATGCTGAGATCTCTAAGGAATTAGAATTAAATCCTTTCCACTGAGATTGTTGAACTCCTAATCAGAGAATACAGGAGCTGCGAATTCTCCCAGCACAAACTCCTCTTCTTCTACAGTTTGTAGCTGATTCTAATAAACAACTGTAACAATTACAAGACCAACAAAATGGCTGCTGTCCTTAATCTCCTGTATGCCATCGAAATTAAAAACACTCAGATGGATAATGCCTCCCATCTCATCATGGGCACCATATTGACAGCTATACACAGCTGTTCTGTCAAGAATAGTAAGGCTTTTGTACCCGAAGTCATTACATTTCCCATCAAAGCCCTTACATTCTTGGCGAACCAGTCAATCGAGGCCTACAGGCGGTACGAGTTTGATTAGATTATTACGACCTTCATGGAGGAAGGGAAGTAGATCCCTCAGACTACCCTATACTATCTAATGAAGCTAACCTAAAATATACTGACCTCTAATCCAAGGCTATATTCCCTCAATATTGTTAAGTCTGAACTCAAGACCACCCTTGAGAAGCTATCCAAGATAATCAGCAAAGAATAAATTATTAAAAGCTTGCTGCAGGAGATTAATTTAGGTGATCGGAAGACAAACGATAACTAAGAGTATGAACTTCTTGAATTTAAGTAGCTGACACCAAGGTTTCCTGAGAGTTCTAAGAAATAGGAGACAATAAAGGATCTGAAGAAGAAGAAAAATAAGCTACAGAAGAGACTGATTAATGATTTACGTAATAGCATCCATGATCGGATGCAGGAACAGAGGATAAGGGATGAAGTGAGGTAGGACAGGGTACAAAAACGTCATAAAAAGTAACTGCTTATAATAGAGAAACAAACTGCAGATGCTAGGAAAGTGCATAGGCAGAAAAAACGTGTCAAACAGTCAGCCAAAAATGAAAATAACTCGAAGGCTGGAAAGAAAATTAATAAAAGGTCTTGATTTTAAATGTTAGAACGTTTCTCATGTAAATATAAGTTGACTATACAGTAAGTTATAGCTATCATTCGAACTGCACTTCAAATACCTCATAGTCCTAGAGGGGCTGGCTTTCTCCTCCGATCAGCATTTCGTTGCTGACTACTCCCTATACGAACACCTTCTAGAAGCTGCTGTTTAAGTGGTAGGAAGTCTGTACTCTGCGCTTCGATGTTACGTAGAGGTCGCCCTCTGTTCCAAACATGGGTCCGGCCTGCTAGTTGTAGGTGCTTAATCGCTGGCCCTTCTTCAGTGGCATGAACTCCTCGTATGTGGCACTGAAAATGAAGGAGAAACTGCTGTTCTATTCAGAGCCTATGGGCAGGTCGCTGAAACCTCCTGCGACTTTGGAGTTCGGACACTTGATGACTGTCAGCAGGTTGTTACGCTTGTCGCAATTAGCGTGGTACGCCTTAAGCGAGAAGTCGTGCTGGCTAGCCACGAATATGAGTTTGAACTTGACACACTCCCTCTTCCCGAACTTGCTGCTTAGTACATCTACCAGCCAAGTCTTTTGATCATTGGACAGTAGCTGACTCGGGAGACTCAAACACTTGGCCTTCGTTTTCCAGGAGTTTAGCTATTATTATATGCGTACAATTTTGGTTGATCTCTAAGC
>JAOXNN020214799.1:0-17029 GCA_028571205.2 Hydropsyche betteni
AGGCTTCTTCGAATATTAATATAGTGACAAGTTGATTATAAACACTATTTTCAAACATTTAGCGTTTAAATATTGGATTAAGTATGTATCCTTTGAGTTTGAGCCTCTGTTTGTTGTTTCAGATTTCTACTTAGTTCGAGTAGCTGCTTCACTTTAGTTTTGAATGTGTTACGGTAGTTGTTGCTTTTGAAGCTAGACAATATTTCAGAATACTTCTCCGCCTAATGACTAATTCGTTATGAACCTTGAATTTACTTAGCTTATCTAGTTTTAAACTGCATGTAAATAATGATACTCAAATGACAATTTCCTCAACTAACTTACTATTGCCTATATTCGACTCTCTTTTGACTACGAATAATTGTTATCAAAGTTAACTTTTACTATTCTCCAGCATCTGCAGCTAGGAACATACAACTAGAAACAGCGGACTTAACCATCTTAGCTATTCGTTTAAGATCATCCTACTTTGAAATTATTTAATTATTTTAAAATAACATAGTTATTATGGTTGAGACTAATAAACATAGATTAATATACAGGAGCATCAAGAAGAAGGGGGAGGTCTTCTCGACCAAATGCCACTGTAAGAGATCATGCAGATCGAATTACTGAATTGGTAGGCATCATGCAGGAAATCCATGTAATCCACAAAATTGGCAGGCTTAACCTGATCCAAGTAATAGTAAACTTCCAGGTAGTCATCAGGCCCTATCCTCAAGTTCTCCATAACCTTCGTCCCATTCAAAACCGTCATAAATTTGAACTCATACTTAAAAACCTTGTTAGTGAGGGGAGTCACCTTCGTGTAGTAGTCATACTCGTCTTTAAGATCGGCGGATGGTTGCACTGGCTTACGTTACTTCTATTTACAGCACTAGGCGAATACTACTAGGGTGTTGGTGGTTTGCATACCCAAAAAGCCGATCCTCAGATGATCGTATTCCTCATTTTTGAGGTGGTCCAGTACGTAGTTTGCAACGGTAGTAAACATTTTGGATGTCATATAAAAAACTACATCCGATTGCAGTTAACTTCCAAATATTCTGCGCATAATCTCCCTCGATTTTATGTATTCATAGCCGAACACGTTTTTGGTGTTGTGGTAGGCGATAAAAGCACCATCCATATCTCCTATCTTCAGTTGGAATGCGTATTTAATTAGGGACCCTCTGATTAAATCGTAGTACTATCGTTCGAAACTCTAGTAGAGCCCAAAATCTTTCTTAAGCTAATAGTCCAGGTAGTCTTTGTAGTTCTGTAGGTCATAACGAATGGGACTTACCGCTCTCGTTTTGATTTCAAAAACGAAGGGTTTGCCGTCAGGTCCATAACTAATACAGTCGATTTGAGATCTTAGGCATATTTAGTTGTTGATAGTCATGTGACGGTGGTGCTCTCGATATGGTTCGGGATTTGGCACCTGTTTCCCTTTGACAAACCTTTTTTCAAACTCTTGTTTAGGTAGTATCAGTTGGTTCTCCATAATCTTACCCAGCTGCATTAGTATCATTCTCTCGGTTTAGAATATCTATGAATCTGACTCGACACCGTAGAGTTATTCCCCAAGTTTCCTGATGATAAAGGTCGAGGGTTTACGTACGGATAGCATGTACTTGTAGGGCATGGACTACAGCTATTAGGACATTTGGTCGAACCTTGGATCCTGAAACTGTGAGAGGATGAAGTTTAGGTGGTTAAGTGCTGACGATATTGTTGATGTTGACGCTATGAATTTACATTTTGACTTCTTGGCAAGGGTTATGAGCGCTGAGTCTTCGGTGGGCTTCTGATACTTATCCATACTCTCCATATCGATTTCCTCGGGGTCGTAGATCTCACCCAAACCCATATCTCCATGATGGACTCGCCTATCTGTCAAAATCTTCTCCAATCCGTAGGAGAGTCGAGGTATATGATGTACTGTATTAGTGTCTTCATATCTGTTAACTACGAGTCTGGAACAGTCTATTTTCTTCCACTTGGATAAATCGTAGAATGATGGAGACGCCAAATTGGCAAAAATTCTGATCGGAGGCTATTCTCCAGACTGGACTAGTTATGCCCGGCGACTATGCACATCCCCACGATCCTGTTTGTCCCTGAAGAGTTTCCTATTCTGACAGAAGGAGTATTTCTTGGGCAGCCTCTTAAAGATTTTATCTGTGGCTGCTGATACTCTTTGCATTTAATTATAAAAAATCAACTATCCAACTCTCATAATCTATAAACTTAGCGATGGTGTAGTGGGTGATAGGATGATAGGGTTTAGTTTGGTTTGTAAGTAGAATAAAAAAATGGAAAAATAACTTCAGAAGGACTATACCGTTCTAGAGAATCCTATCACCAAACGGAAGTATCGGTTGCCCTTCATCAAGAAGACTCTATCTTAACAGAAACCACTTACTCTCTTAGAATACACCAATAAGTTTTCAGAGTAGCCCAACCATGTCAACAGGTAGCTCCTAATAAGTCCCTCATCCAAAGTGGACAATACTCTACCCATCAAAACTTCGAGAGCAGACCTAGCAACAGAAGATGTCCTAAAGTCAGCCAGATAACTGAACAAAGAGTCTAATAGTCTTAACAATCAGATCACTCATTCTCTGAGTAAATATAAACCTAAAAACGGTAGTCTCACTCCGCAATACCTAGAGCTGGAGAGGAACCTAGAGTTTAAGAGGATATCTCAGTCAAAACCTAACAGTCCTGTAAGTCATGCTCAGAAGATGGCAAGATCTCCGACGGGTATGACTATACTATCGAATAACCCACTGACTGAGCGCATGGACAACCGAATGAAGTCTATTCTAAACAAATACGATGAGCAAAAGAAAGAACTCGACTATTTGAAGAATGAATCCAGACAGTTGGAGGAGCTGCTTGTGAAGAACTTCTCATCGTTGAAGAACTCCTATTTTTAGATAGTTAGTGAAGGGTATGGAATGTAGTCGACATCCCAGGAAGACTAATATAACCAGATAAAGAAGGATATGTACGAGGTTTCTCTTAAATGTCAAATAATGACTAGAACTCATCGCAAACGATGAATAAACAGGATAGGGAGTGTCGGGGTTATCTATTGCCTACTAGGCGTATATTTTTACGGATTAACACATATATAATATTACTCATGAGGCTTCAAACAGGCTCCGTAGTTTGGCAAGCAGGTTGAGCGTTTATTATGTTAACTGCGCATCTCCCAGTCGAATACAACTGAGCAGCTCCGGATAGATTTAGGTTATATGGATGTAAGGTTTGAGTCCTTCCATATTGAGAGGCTCTTTGATGTTCGCCAGGTGCCTAATGACCTCAGTTAGCTGCTCCACCACTTCTTTCTGACGATTGCCCTTCGTAGCTTCGATCAACGACTATTTAATAAAGTATCTGGTGAGCTTAACCAATAGTCTGTACAACCGATTATTGGAATAGCCTCCATATATTCTCAATATTTAGACTATGGTTCTAAATTAGATAGCTGTTACTTGAACCGATTAGCGTAGGCTTCCAGTACCTACCCGAAGCACTTTAGTTCTCTCTTTATCATCTAGTCGTCAGCTCTAATCATAAGGGTTGGAAGTGCCTTTAGTATAAACTACTGCTTCTGTTCTACTGTTTAGAGAGGGATCTTTGATGTGTACTTCAGAAACTGTAGGGAACCCTCTGGCATGTTAGGCTTCACATCCAAGAGTAGCCGGTAGAGTTAAACGGGGTCTTATTAGGTGCTCTTACTAGAGTGTATGCTCGTTTGGGAACCATGCTATAAATCTATTTAGATTATTTTCAGCTGGAATTTAATCTTTTATACTTCACCACTAAATACCCCATCAGTCTCATCCTTCAGGTATTGGTGTATAAGTTATGGACTGAAATTTTTAGCCAGTTTTAGCAGTTTACGATTATTAGCACCAACCACTAAACCCTTTTTCCTGTACACCCTATAGATATTGTCGAGCAGGTGCAGACTATTCTACTGAGCTTTGACATCCGACAATTTGATGAAGTCACTGCATACAAATACGAACTATTCCGCATGCTTTAGAGCTTTCAGTTCGGCACTATTGCACTATTCTTCCACTACTGAAAACTATGTGAAGCTGATTAAGTTGAATATTATGTGCGATAGTATTTTCTTCCCACTCAGTTTCAAATACTCCACTGTTTAAGAAAACATTTGAAGGGCCTAACTATAAATCTAAATTGTGGAGCCCATCACAATATAGTTAGGCTTTTTGGTAGCCTGGACACAGCCTAAATACAAACAGTTGAGGATGGATACTGCCGGTTTGTAGTTCGATTTGTTATGATGAATAGCATAGTAAGAGAATACTGTTTGGATGAGCTGTCTATAAATTTTTATATTGTATCGCTCTAGAATTCTCCTCCAGCTGTGAACATCAACCGGCGACATACAGGTAGGGTTGGTTGAGTTGCTGTTACTCTATTTGCTACAGAAACTAGGGGTTTGGACACTGCTGTCAGCAGCCAGACACCCATCAATAATAAAATGGAAGAGTTTGTTGAAGATTGGCAATAGAGTAGTCTGTAGGGATAAAATTGGTAGATTCGCCAGTATTGGAATCACCTTCCATTATAAATATTACAAGTAGTGGAGCTTGCATTCAGTGTTGGAGTTTCTGAATGATAGATAGAGCCTCTAAAAGGTTAGTTTTAGACTGTTGCTCCATAGTTCTGAATTGTTAATACTGTGTATTCTATCATTAGAGTTCGATCTAGTCAATTTGGAGAGTATTGGTTACTAATCGTCGGATTTAGCCTCGTATTTCTCTTAGTTATATTTGTATAGACCGAACAGAAATATTCTGCTTAGGATGTTGTTGATGTACTTCCACTCGATAAAACAGCCCCGAGGATTCAGCTAATACTTGTACTTCTGCAGTAACTCTAAGATTATCAAAAAGTCAGGTAGACATTTTAGATGAACCTACTAGGTAATCTATTTCAGACAGAGCTCTAATACAGCTTCAACAAGGCTAACAGAAGGCTATTCTGTTGTTTATTTATTCTCCATTACTTTGCGAAGGATGGTGCATACGGTAGGTAGTTCCCTAGCCAGCCCCTCAGAAGAACGCCTTGATAGCAGGCTATTTAATATTGATAACACCTCCTGAATAACTTTTTGACAGTAACAACAACCCAGTACCTAAACCAGTGCATGGAATATAAAACTCAAGTCAGGATTCTATTGTTTTTTCTTAGTTTCAAACCCACCTAGCTAGTTCATAACAGTTGTGAGCATTTTGAGTGCGAAATCACTAATTTCAGCATTTTTATTATTAATGTGTATCAGTAGTAGGTTCAGAATCGAATCGTAATGAGGTTTAATTCTGTGGATGTTGCGACTAATTATAGCAGTTATTTTCTGCAGAGCAAAGAATTTAGAACTGTCTCGAGAAGAACGTTCCTAGAATCTATCGTTTACCTTATTTAGAGAGTCCATAGCTACCTGAGTGAATGATTGGAGGAGCATCCCAAATGCTGCGTCACTGATATCATGGCAGTTCTAGAGCATCTTCTTAAATGCACTCCTTACGATCCGGTACTCAGCCAGTACCTCGTCTTCGATTTAGTCTAGGTTAATTACCTACTCCTGGGTTTCTACCCGATAGTCTGAGTTGAAGTATCCCGATAGATTCTGGATAATCTTCAGCAAGAGGGTGAGGGAGGTTTCATCGAGTATGTAAATCTTCCGATGGAGAAGACTCAGCAAACTTTGGGATGCTTTCAGGTTCCTATCAGTTATTACATCCTTGCTGGAATCACGAGGAATGGCGAAGTAGGCCAGAAATTTAATGAATTCGGTTGTACCTTTATGGACTCTGAACACTCCGCACAATATAATCCAATTTTACACCATTGTTGTTGTTGATTTGAATCTGGGGAAGTTGGCTGACCATTTGGTAAAATTCACTAAACATCTAGACAACATTGGGGATAACGCTGTGAGCAGACGGGTAATGAAGTTGAGCTTGTCGGCTGAGATAGCTTATGGTTTAGCTGGTAGGATGAGTTTGGTAGAGGATAGAATGGTTTTCAGTTTGGTGAATTCTTCTAACTGTGACTTGATTCCCGTTACGAAAGTTTCTAAATGATGTACTGTTATACCTAGAGAGACGAGATAAGCTTTGACGATTGCTTACTCTTTGCTGATTAGTTCAGATACCAGGGGTATTTTGGCGTCTATTGATTGGATAATAAGGATAATTACCTCGAAGATCTCTCTCCTATTCATAAAAACATTAAACAAAAACTATATGTCCACATGTTTAATAAGGCTTTCCACCAGTAAAATACTTTCCCTACTGATCGTACTGCTGTTGGCTTTGATACTGTCTGTTAGATGCTTCAGAACTTTCTCCACACATTCCTACTTGTAGTACATTCTTATCAATCTGAACGATGTACTCATTCGACCTTCGTATTCGTGCAAAGGTAGTTCTATATTACACATGCTTTACTCTTGACAAAGATCTCCACTGCATTTTCAATCTGTTGCTAAAGTATTGCGTTAGAGTTTAACATAAGCTCCAGTAAATGATCCTGATAGAAGGGTTAGTTCTATCGATGGGGTACAGAAATCTGAGCGAATAGCTGCTCAACTACCGTATCCCTATCTGCTCTCCTCACTGAGAAATAGGTTGTAAACAAATATTCCAGGCAGTTTTGACATGCTGCGAAAACTGCCGGGGTGCTCTTGGGCAGAAACTTAAAGAAGTAACCCATAATTTTGAAAAAAAGTACGGCAGGAAGATGATCTGCTACAATGAGCTTGGGTAGTACCTGCACCATTTTAGTTTTTAGTTACTGGTCATCATGCTTAGCCACTGCATCCAGAAAAGACATTAGTGAATCAATGCTAATTTAGCTCATGAGGTGCGCATCCTCTTTACGGTGCTTTAGAGCTAAGGATTAGACTAATCGGAGGCCCCCAAGTAGGAGCAATTTATTTTGGGATTCGACTATCAATTCGAGTAGGCTTTAGATTTGATCGGATGACTGACTACGAGAGAGTTCAGTACAAACCTAAATAAGTGCTGGGCTACCAATTAGATTTATGGGTGCTTTTTGCGGCTCTAGTGGGAGATTTCTCTTAGAGAAAGCTGTATTTCCGACATATTAGAATATTATAGCTATCCTCTAAAAAGTCCACTATCAGCAACGTTTTACAACATTAATGAAACAAAAAGGACTTCTAAATGTTAAATTACCTTACGAGTTTCTTTAAAGAACAAGTAAAAACTGTATTTATTTATAACGCTAATCTAGAACGACAATAATTTATTGAGACAATTATCAAGTAAATGCGATAATCTGCTATCCTATTTACAAATATTAAATGCCAAATTTTTATTATTATTTCCGCAGAGTATTTCCTACTTTAAATATTGCCTAGTTTTTAGAAGTCTTGGTAATGGCACGCCAACTGACATATTTTGTAGATCTAAATCTCTAATTGCAAATATTCGTTTTATGCTCTAGATTGCTGATCGTTGAATAATTTCAAATTATGAAGTTACTCCAAAACCCCACTAATTACTTCTTCAAACAGGCAGAAAACCCTCCTAATCCTCACAAGGATAAGATCGAAGCTTTCGTTAATAAGCTCGTCAACAAACAGACTTGCCTCCTCTGCAAGGAAGACTTCAATCTTGGGGATAGGGTCCCCAGAATCATGATACACTGTGGCCATTCTTTCTGTAGCCTTTGCCTTCTCAACTTCTTCATGTACACTTACCAATAATATCAGCAATCGACGTGTACGATGTCCCATGTGTCTGAAACTGGTCAAACATCTAGATTCAATCTAACGACTCCCAATAAATCACACGATATTCACCGAGCTGGTTGAGAAGGATATCGCTCGGTGCAAACAGTTAGGAATAGAGCCACAAATTACCGACCCTGCTAAGTATCTGTTCAGAGAGTTTGAAACAGTCCAAAAACAAGCCCATCAACAGGAGCACCCACCAAGAATTGACCCAGACTCCGGTCTCATGTTGTGTGTGATGCACCCCGATCGGGTTTAGCACTTCTTCTGTACTTAGCACAAGGTACAGCTATTTATTATTCAAGACTGCTGGGTGTAGAGTTTGTATGGAGGTTGGACACAACCATCCCGAATGCAAGGTGGTGGAGTTGTATGACATGCCAGACCCCAGGGCTTTCTTGCAGCAACAACTGAACGAAGGAGTACCTGGTGGTATGGGAGGAATTCAGAATAGAAATCTACCTAATATCCCGCCACCACCATTTGCCTACCAGGGGCCATTAATTAATAATAGGTTCCCTGACATGGGTCAGAATTTTCAGATGGAAGGTCCCGATGACTTTGAGGATGATGACGACTCAGTGCATAGTGTTTGATTATATATTCAAAGTAGAATACAATCTTGTAAATATTACCACTCTGTATGTGATACATAAATTCTTTATTTATCAAGCCATCGTCATCTTCTTGACGAGTTTCTTCTTGGAAACTGCATGGTGTTGCCTGGGTTTCAAAATATTCTGTATTTCTAGAGATTACTCATCTTCCCTCTTTATATTGTCATCGAAATCCAGTATCTTCTTCATCCTCGAATGGGCTATATTCTATTTTTTCTGCTACTACTGCTTTTTCTCATATTACTACTGGTTCTGCTTAAAGGAATTTAGGTTGGCTTATTTGAGCTCTGCCTGGTCCTTTATCATCTTGTCTAGCTTTAGTTTACTGTGTGACTGAGAATTATTTAAGAACACCCAGAACTGATTCTCTTCTTCACTCAAGCATTCAATGCAATAGTTGGTGTTAGGTGGTACGCACTGTTTATGGTAATGATGCCCACAGTAAAAACCAATACATTTTTGTGCTTTATCCAGTTTATGCCCACAGTTGCAGCAGTTCTTACTAAATGAAAATGCACTCAGTATCTTCCCGGAATACTGAGTTTCGTAATCAGCTAACTTTCCTTTCATGATAGCGCTGGCACTAAACAGAATGCTTTCAGAATAGGAGAGGTTGGATAGAGTCTGAGTAAAGGCACTTTTCATACTTCCACCCATATCTAGAGTGGCGTACTTATTGATCAGCCACATAGAGTGGTCGATAGAGCAGTAGCACATCATTTCGTACATTACGTTGGCAATCATATAGTAAAACAGCTCGTATTAGTGGGAATACTGTGGATCGTTTTTGTGACTTCTTAATAGTTTTACGGCAGCATCAAACAGTGCCTACCAAACACTATCTGAAGAGTTGAATCGGCATGAATCCAACGTTTCCTGGAATATTTTGGCTATTTTAATGTATGCTTCGTTTTAGTCTTCACCGAGGTGTATCTTTTTGCTTAGAATCTAGTCGATACGGCGCATGGCCACCGAGACTGCCTTCTCCATACTACCCATCCTGCCATAGAAATATTGCATACAATCTAGCACATTATTGTTCTAGCATATTTTGAGACAGTCTTAAACTGGGAATTCTTGATGTTTCTGCAGCTCTTCCAAAAGCTCCTATGGCTTAAGCTCGCACATCCTCTATACATACTTAATTACACAGAAGTCGGTCATCCGTATCTTCTATCCTTTCTCCTTATCTCTTTCATTAGCTATTGTATGTAGGAACTCTAGTTGAACAACACTCTCATCCTCCAAAGCTCTTACAATATCCTCCTGTGAATCTGGTAGATTCTGTTTGATCAGTTCAGTAGTCTTCATCAAGTTGTTATGCTCAATACTTAAAGCCACGAGTGTCCTCAGCCTATCCTTCACCTCCCTCTGGAGTATCTTGATTTATTTCTTCTTCTGCTCATTCTTGAGAGTTTTAAATGCATTTTCCAGGAAAGCAAATACCCTCATTTTAGCATTTTACCTTGCTTGGAAGTAAACATCGATACATGCACCAAAATGTCCATTAAGCACATTAATTTGAGCCTGCAGCTCAGTTAGTTAGTGCTGTCTAGAGTGATGGTACAGATCAGCCATTTCAGTGGCAGTGAGGGGTGTTCTCTGTAAAGCCTGTTCGTTCATGATGAGTACCATCAACTTATTGATATATTCAGCAGCCAGTATTTCTGAAGACTGTACTGATATCTGCAGTTGCTGACTCTCTTCCAGTCCATACTTAATTTTATCTAAATACTTGTAGTTGGCTATCAGGAATTTGAGTAGGTCAATATACTTGGGTTTTTTGAACTTAATTGTTTTATTAATAACAATCCGACTCAGCATAAAGTTGAATACCACTTCATCTTATTTCTTCTCTATTTAGTTATGGTTAGCCTTAGCACTATCCAGGAATTAGGCTATCGCTGATAGCATGAGCTCTAGTTTCTAGTTTCCTGGTGTAGGTCTAATAAAATCTGCTGTTTCAATCGGCTCCTTGAGTTTCAGTTTGCAGAAGTTGTTGACGATTGTCGCATTTTCCATTCTGAAGTATTGGGAAAGAGTATCCAAACAGATATCCGAACGGATGTCGAGGAGGCCTACTATCATACTTTTGGTGAAGAAATTCTATGTGAGGATACTGATTAGATACCCATACCGTTCATAAGAGAAATCTTTCAAAGCCATACTCCTTTACAAACACAGCTTAACATACCATAAAGCTCTATGAGCGAAGTGTTCAGCGTATTAGATATTTCCCTGCTTTCTATATTCCTCAGCCAACCCCCAGAACTTAACAAAAGGAGTAACGAACTCTCCCTAATTTCCCTGTGTGCAGATAAATGCTAGACTAACTATAAGGTTATTATCGATGCAGCATCTAATAACAACTCCTTTTTCTATCTTATCTAGGTCGAAGGATATGGCCATTCTCTCTACAAGATCAAACTGTTCGTTCTCGACATAGAAATTGAGAGTCTATTACAACTATTTGGAGGGAATGAACTTTAGCTTGGCATGTTTAGCGAAAGGCTACAATATTTTATAGAAGACTCTCATACCGAATGCAGCCACCAGCCTATTTTTGACCTAACCAAACAAAAAGAAGAACTCGTAGGTGTTTACTAGAAGCTCAATAGGTACAAGTAGGAAGTTGATGGCGTGAGAAAACTCTAATGACAATTGTTAAAGCAGTTAAGTTTCTGTAAATGTTAGCTTCGGTATGGTTTACTTAAGGTATTCCAGCACAATCAGTTGGATATACTTAGAGAGTTACTCATCGAAATCACTTGACATGGTTCCCAGGTCGAACCTATTAACTTTCTTATAGAGTGCTATCAGAAAGTTCATCACACTAGTGTAATCCTTCGATTTGAGAAGCTCATTTATTTGTTTCCAGTTGCAGTATACACAGATAGCTACTTTGGAGTTATCCGACAAGTATTCGATCTAGTTATTGGGGTATTCATAGGCGAAACAGTCAGCATACGTTACAATCTATCCTTCTCCTGTGGCTATCAGGTACCTCGGCATGATCTTCCCCTCCAAACTGTAAGTTATCATCTCGAAGTCAGCTGCAGTGCATACCCTATCAAAAGCATCTATGTTTCCAGTATGGAACATACAGATCTATCCGTCATCGAAGATCAGAAATATCTCCTGTTTTTTGATATGCTGACAGAATATGATGGATCTTCTATCAGTTTAGTCTGTGAGGGAGATTGGTGATGACTCACTCCATTCGTACCTTACGTGAGGCTAATTTTAGAGGAACCTGCTAGTGTTATCTGGAGTAGCCATATACAGTTTGTTTCCGAAACTGTACATCAGCACCAACTGATTCTACATTTGATTATTTCTCTCACTCCACGAGATAGAGCTTAGGTTACCAGCTGTCTTACGAGTTTTCCGGTAGACCACGTCACAGAATTTTTAGCCTGCTACTCGAGCGAGGTCCACTCTCACAATCCATACCTCTGATCCTGAACTCACAGCGTAAATGCTGACATGCTTGTAGGAGGGATCATCCGAGAGGTACTGCTTCAGTAATCTTCGAGGCAGCTCCTGTATTTGAGTGATTGGTAGTATGCCTCTAAGTATTTCATGAGAGTATTTGCAGGAGAGCGAACTAAAAAAACCTTTCTCCAATCTCAGCACACTCAGCTCGTTGGTTGTGGCTGCCAATAAAACTATCCCCTAGAAATCGGCTGGAGTCTCAATAATCTTGAGTAGGGTAATTTTCTTTTAAGTGGCAGACTTAACCTCCTTCACTAACTGAAAAGTGCTGCCATTGTACACACCGATATTTCTGTTCTCGAAGCCTACTATTAAGTTCTGACTGTTGAGAGCGAAAGCACTAGGCTCCTCCAGTCTTATGATAGTCTTACCGATGAGCAGCTGGTTGTGGCCTAGAACCATCAACTTACCTTTATATTTGCTGATCCTCCTAGGATGGAAATTACCTCCAATGAGGCTGTTTATGTCTTTGGGAAAATACTGCTCAACCAACTGGATGCCCTCCAGAAATGTCTATTCAAGAGGAAAATGATAACTTTCTGGTGCTTCTATCGTATGGAAATTCTCAATAACTTCTGCTTTGGGCATATCTTTAAGCAGGAGTTTCTAGATTTTGGCTGTCTTTTTTCTTGGCTTTGGTTGTGTGATCATAAAATAGATTTATAATTCTCACGCATCAAATCATATTCTTATGGTATCCTACTCGTCTTATTATTCGAATCTGTGCAGTGCTTTGTGTCTGTTCTTAATAGCTTTTAGAAGGTAATTCGCCATGTCATCTCGTTCGTCCTTATTCATTTTAGATGCATCGATGTTCATAGTTCCACCTTATTTCGATACTGGCTTCAGTTTGAAATTGCCCTTGCATATCTCAGCCAGAAGATCGTTTCTTCCTCCCCCTGAGGACTCTTAAAGGCTTGGATTAAGAGGTGGGGGAGGAGATAAAGCGGTTAATGGTGGTGGTGGAGGTGGTGGTGGTAAGTTTAGCTGTTTAATGGATGTTCTGAAATTCGTTTAGACGTGTTCCTTAACCGAAGGATTCTACTCTGCTTATTTGATTGTCTGATAAACCAATATCTAGTTGAACAGTGGTCCTGCCAACTATTTGTTCTCTAATTCCTTCTTTCCATACCCCAGTTTCGAGAACACTTCAGCCCACTCAGGAGGAATATTATTAGTATCAAATATTCCAGTTCTAGCATCAAACGAAATCCAGTTCTTTTTCTCAACCTTTAATATCTTGGTTCCCTAGTGTTTTTATTGTGGAGCCTCTTTATTGAAGAAGCCTTTTATTTTCCCCATCAAGCTGTTAGCCTTTTTCTTTTACTACTCCTCCTTATTTCTCTTGTCGACTATCTGCTGATACACGCTCATCTTTTTGCAACTAGTTCGTATCTTTATCAGCATTTACTAAGCTTATTCGACTGTTCGGAAATCTACTCCGATGATCCCATTGAGGAAATCAAAGGCGAAGAATTTGGAGTCAACTCTGCGGTAATTCCTAAATATTCTAGATTGGTACTCGTCGAATCCGTAATAAAGTTCGCATTAGAATAGGATGTCGAGGGACCCTAGCCCATAGAGTCTTAAGAACGTGGACTTGTAGTGTCTGTCCATTTCAAAGGAGAGGATACCGGTGAGCCCTGAATACCGAAAATGAAGATTTGACTCATCTGACGTATAAATACTGGCAAGAAGCATCTTCAGAGGGGTAACAGTCTTCCCTAAAACCTTGTCGGTTAAGAGTTTAGTCAAGGCTTTGAAAGCTTCGTCAAAGTTTGCCTCCATTCACAACTCCACTATTATGTAAATAATTATTACTTATCCAGTTAATATTACAGTGCTACCACTATGCTCGAACTTATTAAGTCTGATAAGCATACAGGCTTTGCAAACACTAACATCAATAGTTAATAGATTTAATGATATAATAACTAACGGTACCGCCTTCTAAACCAGGAGGCTTATTACAGCTGTAGCTTTACATCTGGATAACCGCAAGCACTACTGCAGAAATATAAAAGGAACCAGCATTAAAAGTTTCTGTTCGACACCGTGGAAACATCATCAAACTTAATGAACACTCTTCGTTGAGAAAAATCAGCAGCCACGTAAGAGGTATTCAAATGTCTAAACGTTACTCCACTTCTCCTCACCGGCCATAAGAGAGGGTAGAGAGAATAGGGAAGCCTTCGATATTTTAGACTGATCTGTCGTTTGGTTCTGTTCGGTGCAATTCTTATGTAAAGGTTTAGCTCTACAGCGATGAGGAGAAGTAGAATGCATTCTAATTAGGGTATTAATTGGAATTAGGTATAGTACCGATGAGAAAATTCTAAAAATTTACCTATGGAAGGTATAGTGTGAATACTTTACTACGAACCTTTATGCTTAAAATACCAATCAACAGAGCAAAACTGCAATAATTTCATGACTCTATGTCGTAAACGTGTGCAGTTATGAATAATGAGATTGAATAGATGGGAGGGTTCCATCAGATTGGTCGGTAATCTCTAACGAAATAAAGGAAGATAGAGCTCATTTCTAACCATCTTCCTAAACTCTATTATGCTAAGATTTTTCAACTCAACTAAACTATTCGGAATCTATTGTTATTGCATCCTGAATTTTGGAAAAATCTGCAGAATATCAACAGTAATTGTCGACTAGTTGAGACTCTTAAAGACAAAAGAGGCTTTTACTCTAAGTAAACCGAGAGGTTAGCATCAAATAATAGTTGGAAATATGTACCATCTTACTAAGACACCCATTTAGTTGTGCTAGTTCATGGGCTACATGCAAGTAGTATAGATTTTAAAACATTCAGACAAACCCTGGAACCTCTCATTAGTAACCGACTAAACGTCAGCTTTTATGTGAGTAAAAGCAACTAGAATAAAACTGAGTTAGGCCTCGAAATTCAGGGGAAATCCCTTGCTGAATAAATTACCAAGTTTATAATCACCTCTGGAAAAAGTATAGGATACATTACATTCATCGGACATTCTCTAGGCGGACTGATTATTAGAGCAAGCCTTCCTCATTTATCCCAATTCGCTCCTAAACTTTTAGGTTACATCAGCCTATCCACTCCTCACTTCGGGTATCTGGAGAAAAATCGGCTTCTTGACATCGGAATGAGGTTTATGCTCAACTCGAAAAGCAGTATGTGCTTTCGGCAGCTCCTCTTTGAAGACAGGAACTAGGTTGAAGAGTCTTATTTGTGCAAGTTAGCAGAATACGAAGGGTTGAACTGGTTCAAGTATATCGTATTGTTTGGTTCCCAGCAGGATAAGTATGTGCCCATGCAGGGAGCTCTCATGAACCAAACATCAGCTGTAACAACCAAGATGAAGTAACAGTTGCTTAAGGGGGTCAACGCAGATAGCATAGTCAGGTACAGCATAAACTTCAACATATCTGAGACATCCTTCGATAGTCTAATAGGGAAGACTGCTCATTTACAGTTTCTGCAGAATAAGAGACTGGCCGAAATCATTGCAGAAACTATCCTTAGTTGGGAGTGAATAAATGTATTTAGTTATTAAAAACTTTCGACTAACCTGTTTTCGGAATAATAATCAGAGTATTGGTATTGGATTAATAATTATTTGTTAACTTATATTTAAAATTAACACTTTCAACTAAGAATATTCAAATCGAAGAATCACGCTAGTTACATCGTTACTGAGTCCTGATTTTATTTCAAGAATGCGCATATCCGATAAGTTCCTGGCTGCAAAGTTAGTGCGTATTACTAACTTCTTTTCTTTGTCACTATCAACTTTCCTTGAATTGGATCATAAACCATCTTTAAGGTGTCTCCAGTGGTATATTTGAATGATTTGTTCATTGCATGTACACTGGCGTCGGAATGGGAGCGTATGCAGCCATCTGGCTAAAGCGTATAAAAGCCCTACCCAACACTACCCCAGTTAACACTCTCGACAATTAGATACTCGCTAGCTGCTCTTTAAAGGCAAATTCCTAACTTCATGCTGTTAGAATTACATTTATTGATTTTGAACTTCCATTACGTAATTTTATGTTTTGGAAGAATAAATTAAGAAATTACCCCAGCTTATTGGTTACCGAAGACTTTTGTGATGGTGCTTAGTGCTACCTTAATGGGAGCATCTCTAGTTGGAATCATCCAGATAGATTAGAAACTAGTCTTTCGATTGATTAACTTTATTAATTCCTCAATCGACACTTTGATGCTTTAGACAGCTTAATTCAATTATTACTCTCTTGCAGCAACCAATATCTCATCGTAAATTTGTTTAGCAATAACATTTTCTGGCCCATATTTAAGAAAATCTTAAGTAAATTTCTTGACCGACTCAAGATTTTATTGAGTTCCCTTATCTGGATTATACTTCGGTCCCTACCTAGTGCTAATGTATTTGCCTACTAACTTAGACAGCTGCTGTTGGTGTTCGTCGAAGAGCATATCAACTGCTTCCTATGCTATGGCTATCCGCACCCTTAACTGGTCTAAATGAGACTTCAGCTTAAATTTTGCATCTTTGCGCTCTTTTAATACATTTTAAGTTAGTTTTGAGATTTATAACTACTTCTATCTTCATGCTTAGCATTTCCTTTGAAGGGCACCTATATCAATCACATGATGCTTTGAATGCTTTTATTTGTAGCAGTCAAAGCAAATGAGAGTCCTGTCGGAGCAAAAAGGATCGACGCATACGAGGACTAAGTGTGATTTGCTGTGATTTTCGACAAGGCAAGTCAAAACCTTGGCTGTGTTTGTTTAGCAACTTTACATTCTTGAAATTAATATTAAATTATTTCTAAATTTGTCCAATTAAATGAGACCGCGAAAATAAATTAACATCTTGGCGGGTAAACTAATGCTACCTTAAGGAGCAGACTCCTGAAATCTATCTCATTAAATAATAATCGTAACTATTGGCTCTTTAGTTTTTGATAAGGTGAATAATTTGAACAAACTGAGTTGTAATTTAAGATGAGCGTGTACAGCTGTTTGTCTTAAGCACATAATAAAGTTTCTACTTGAGAATCTTAAATATAAAACTAAATTAAAACAAATCATTAGCTGAGTAAAAGTGTTACTGATTCCCCTTAGTTTGACAGAAATGCACATACTCTA
>JAOXNN020214827.1:0-17009 GCA_028571205.2 Hydropsyche betteni
GGTGGCTTCGACAGGCTCAGCCACCGTGTCATCCCCTATCCCCTCACCTCTCTATCACGTATTTCAATGATTCAAAAGTTCCAACAATTCCAGTGGTGTTTTGATGGTATAGGTCGGCACTTCCCACACATCTGCCGCTATCTTCGAGCGACGTGGCGACCAATCGAGCCACACGCTGATCATCCCTAACAAGTTGGCTCCTTTGATGTCGCGTGCAAGGTTATTGCCGACCATCCATACTTGCCCGTAGTTAGCGGGTTCGATGCCAAGCTGGTTGAGGGCATGCTGAAAAATGGCGGAATGGGGCTTTTCGACACCTACTTGCTCGGAGATGGCATAGACATCGAACAGATCATAGAGTGCGTAGGGTGTGAGGTTGTTGACAAAGGTGGCGGTTGGGCCATCGGCTACCAGTGCCAAGCGATAGCCGCGCTTCTTGAGTTGTTGCATCAATTCAGCCGCGCCGGGGATCAGTTCGGCGCGCAGTGAGACTTCGCCTTGTTTGACTTCAGTGGCTTCGTCGATGAGGGTATCGCCACAGTCGAGGCAGATGGCGAGAGGGTGTGTTAACATGGTTTCATGCTTGCAAGCACTACGCATCAATGATTTCGTTTAAACCTTCTACAATTTTTTCAAGCTCTTCAGGTAATATCTCGCCGATACGATTGCTCAGACGGTCGATAGATAATGTACGAATTTGGCTAATTTTGACCCATGAACGTTTGGGAAGTGTTTTTGAATTTAGCTCCAGAGTGAGAGGAAACCCTGCTGATGGTTCTTGGCTAGTGAGGGCGAGGGCAATGACCGTTTCAGAGCGTTCGTTAAAAATGTTGTGACTGATAATAACAACAGGACGCACGCCAGCCTGTTCATTGCCTTTGGTTGGGTTCAAATCAGCCCACCACACATCCCCTCTTAATATTCGGGCCATCTTGTTAGCTCCTGATTCATGCCTTCCTCTGCCATCGTCTTTTCCTCTTGTACATTTAATTTAGCACATTCAGTCATCAAGCGTTGACGACGCATTCTGGCTAATTTGTCACGCAATGCCTCTTGTAAGGCCTTACTACGATTAGGAAAAATCCGAGCGCGAATCATCTGGTCAAGTTCTTGAAGCAAGGAAGATTCAATTGTGATTGCGACTTTGCTTACTGTCATAAATACCTCATTTCCATAGGCTATGGATAGTACAATAAATGGTATGATGAATTATCATACTTTTATGATAGCTGGACTTGATGATTTTATCAAGCAAAAATCTTACAATCTATGAAGATGCTTTGACAGAGCGAACCCCATACCAATCCCACAGACTCAACATCAACATCAACGCGGCCAGCCCTGCCGTGAACAGAAAGGCATCCTGCATCCCTTGCAACTGAGCAACAGCCGGTGCATCCGTCGTGCGTCCAGTGGCGGTTGCACCGCCATAAACCAACACACGGCTGCTCCAAAACGTACCGATCAAGGCGATGCTAGTGCTACGTGCCAGTGTGCGGATGACCGAAACGAGGCTGGAAACCATGCCAATACGTTCACGCGGGGCAACGCTGAAGATGACGCTGTTGTTGGGCGATTGAAACATGCCCATCCCCGCACCCAACGGAATCAAACGCAAGACGTAGCCCAGCATTGTTGTCGTCTGGTTGACGGTGCTGATTGCCAGACAGCCGAGCAATAACAAAACGATGCCACCTACTGCCACAGGCCGGCTGCCAAACCGATCCGAGAAAATGCCCGATAGAATACCAACAATGCCAAAGGCTATCGATGGCACCGTCAAGACAAGGCCAGAAACGCGCGGCGATAACCCTAAGACATTTTCATTGTAAAAAGGCAGCAGGAAAAAGACCCCAACATAGACGATAAAACTGAGAAGGCGTAGGGCAAGGTTGAGGCTAAAGAGCCGATGGAGAAAGAGGCGCAAATCCATCACAGGGGCTTGGATGCGTAGCTCGGTGAAGATAAAGAGTGCCAAAAAGAGAGCCGCCGTTGCCAGTAAGGCAAGGATCAGCGGATTGCTGTAGCCCCAACTACGTCCATAGGTAGTGGCAAGCAAAAAGGCCAACAAGACTACAAAGAAGAGGACACTGCCCACAAAATCAAAACGTTGCTGGCTGCGTGGAGGACGCACATCGGGTAGGTAGCGAATGGCAACGGGTAGACCAATGATACAAAGCGGCAAGGTGACGAGGAAAATCCAACGCCATGACAGCCCCTCTAGGATCAAACCACCCAGCAACGGCCCAATGACAATACCAACCGAAACGATACTGCTGACTAAACCGAGTGCCATGCCACGTTCGTTGGGTGGGAAAGCTTCGGTCGCCACGCCAAGACCGAGTGCGAGGGCCATTGCCACGCCAATCGCTTGGATTACACGGAAGACGATCAGCCACGTAATGTTGGGGGCGAGGGCACAGAGGGTTGCACCAATGCCTGTGATGATAAAGCCAGTGATAAAAATCGGCTTTTTGCCAAACATATCGCCCAATCGCCCCATCACCAACATGAGGGTTGTTTGCGTCAGCACAAAGGCAAGGATCACCCATTGTACGGCTGCCAGATCGCTGTTAAAGGTACGTACTAGCGTAGGCAGTGCAAGATTGGTGATGCCTGTGTCAATGGTTTCGAGTGTGAGGGCAATGCCGACCGCCAACATGACATACCATTTGCGACTGTAGTCGATGGCGGGCGCTTCAAGAGGTATATTGGGCGATGGGTTGAGTGGATGCGATGAAGGTAGGTTTGATTGCATGGAATGTGGTTACTTTTTACCGTAGATAGCATAAATATTGCTCGACAAAATCACAATCCACCAAATCAACATAGGCATCGGTCAATTGCTTGGTGATTGGGCCGGGGACGCACCCATCCCACTATCCGGCCATTGAATGAACGGACGGGACAGATGCAAAAGCTGGTGGAAGTGATAAAAGCTTCGTCGGCATTGAAGGCATTGTAGAGGGTGAGGTCATCCTCCACAACTTTGTTGTTTTCGTGTAACGATTCAGTCCATTATAGCAAAACCTTCGGGAGGTGAGCAAACGAGGCTTGCTCGATCGTAAATCGTCTGCCCACCTCCCGAAGGTTTGGTTTAGCATGAACAGGTACGTTTTCGTTATGTTTTCATTATATTTTTGTCACTACTAACCCCACCCTAACCCTCCCCTACGAAGGGAGGGGACAGTTCCTCCCCTTACCAGGGGGAGGCTAGGAGGGGGTTAGTAGTTACATATTTTTGTTAAATCACTCACTCTTGTACCCAAAGCGGTGTTACGTCTTCAATAACCCCTCTTTCCTGCTGATCCGCTATCGCACGATTTTCCACAGCATGATCTCCCGCAGCATGATTTCCTGTAACATGATTTCCTGTAACATGATCTGGTACAGTACTGGCACCGACTTCAAGCAACGATGTCTTGAAGGTCACATCATCGACAAAGAGCGAACTGGTAAATGAATTTCGGTTGGTTTCGGCACGAATTTGTAGGTTGACTGTTTGACCGACAAAGGCAGTTAGATCAACGACATATTCTTTCCATTGGCTCGACTGCTTACTTTTGCACAGGTCAAACTTTTCTGCAACCGTTGCACCATTGATGACGACACCGGCAAAATCGTTGCCACAGCTATCTTCTGAACGAATGATATACCAAAAGGAAAGGCGTGGCGTTGTGGCTGGAATGGTCACACGTTGTTGCAGATAGGAACGCTCGCGTGTCAATCCGCCGAGCCAAGCAAACCAAATGCCGCTATGCGGTGCAGTGATCAAACCACTGGTGGTCAATACAGTTTTGCCGTATAACGAAAATTCTTTCCAACTGACTCTTCCCTCTTCGAGTGTGGCGTTCAGAATGGAAGGCGGAGGGATAATTTTTGCGGCAATCGGCAGGTAGAGCTTTGAAGGTTGACCCGTCGGCGTGGGTGTAACCGATGGCAGGGTTGCCGTACCCGTTTGTGTCGTCGTCGCCATAGGGGTTGGCGTGGCAATGCTCGTCACTGTACCTGTTGGTGTGATAGCAGGCGTGCCGGTTGCGGTAATAATTAAGGTGGGGGTCAAGGTAGGTGTCAAGCTTGCAGTCAGGGTGAGTGTGGCTGTTGCGGTGGCTATTATAGTTGCTGTTGGCAAAGGAGTTGCTGTTGGCAAAGGAGTTGCCGTTGCCAAGTGGGGAATCTGCGCGCTAATCCAACTGGCAAAGCGTGAGATACGCGTATAGACTCCATAATAATAACGAGCCGCGCAATCATCGCCCCAACTGACAATGCCAATCTGTACCCAACGGTTGCTTTGCGCTTCGTGTACTACCAATGGCCCGCCACTATCCCCTTGACAGGAATCTTTGCCACCCTCAAATAAGCCAGCACATAGCATGTTATCCGTAATCTCGCCATTGAACAACCCATACGATTCGCGACACGTCTCCTGTGAGACGATGGGCAGCGTCACTTGCATTAAAATATCGGCATAGGTGGCCCCACTGCCAATTTGCATGTCGCCCCAACCGATTACAGTGACCGGAGTTTGTGCATTTTCAAGTTCGCCAGCAATCGAACCGATGATTGGCACAACCGGTGCCGGATTGGCTGGCCTGGCAAGCCGAAAAAGCGCGACATCAAAGTCATACGAATCAATACGATAGTTGGGGTGTCGCACGATCTGCGCCACAGAAATCCGTTGCCCTGCGGCATCGCTGAGTTTGTAATCGCTGACAATCACATCCACTTGCGTTGGTTGAAGCGCGCTTCCGTTTAGTGTATAGGTACAATGCGCCGCCGTCAAGACCCAATCGGGCGCAATCAGCGAAGCACCACAGAATTGACCTTGAAAGGCATTATCATTCGATGCATCGACTACGGCCACAATCCACGGCCAAGCGTTGGGCGCTGCTTGTTGACCACCGATGATCGAGGGGGAATCCTGATTGCTTGCGCGATCCGTTGCTTGTTGTTGAATGGTTGTTTGATTGGTGGCGGCCAGTGCGTGGGATGCGGTTGTGTTGCTGTGTACAAGGGAAACAAGGAGTGAAAGGCAGAGTACGAAAACAAACCCTAGATATTTATGACTCATTTGCGATCTCCTGAATATCAAGTTGATTTCATTGTCATTTGTCACTAATCTTACTTCCACTTGAGCCAAATTGAGAAATAGCAAGTTTGTTTTAAGTAAATTTAGATACCCTCTGTCTTCCAACCCGTCACCTTGTGTTTCTTGCGGTCAAATTTTACCCCGACGAGCGTGATTGGTTTGCCTTTGCGTTGATATTTCTGATAATATTCCTGCGTTTTGATCTGTCAAGTCCCACAGATAATTTTCACTTAAAGCGCGTTGATTATGGCTAAAGACCATTCAGCAGACAATTAAAAATTTTTTAACGTTTGTCCCAAACGCGCCACCCCTTCCACGCAGTCGGCATCGTGATAATAGGCAAAACTTAGGCGCAGATGGTTACGCAGCCCTTTTTGCGAAGAAAAGAGCGGACCGGGACGGAAATCGATCTTGTATGCATTGGCGTGAGTACGCAACTGCACACTATCAATGGTTTCGGGCAGACGCAGCCAGAAGAAGTAACCGCCAGTCGGTTGTTGATAGTCAACCCAGTCGGGCAGGTGTGTTTGGATCGCTTGGTGCATCAACTGTAGTCGTTGACGATAGGTTTGTAGCAAAAAAGAGAGATATTCCTGTTGCCAACCCTCGTTTAGGATAGCTGTGACCAAAAGCGAAGGCAGCGGGTTCAAGCCGCCCCCGCTATCGATCATACCCACACCCACCATCTTTTCCAACAAGGCCGGCGCGCCATGCATCCACCCCAAGCGCAGACCCGGTGCCAGAATCTTAGAAAAGGTGCCAAGCGACAAGACTGTACCGGCATCAACAAAGCTCGACATCGGCGGCGGCGGTGGTTCCCCCCGATAATGCAACAGTTGATAGACCTCATCGGCCACGACCAAGAAGCCGTGTTGCTGGCTCAATTCAACCAAGCGTTTGCGTCGTTCCAGCGAAAGGGTAAAGCCAGTCGGGTTTTGATAGGCAGGGATGGTGTAGACAAAGGCCGGACGTTTGGGCAAATGATCACGCAGCGCGTCCTCTAGCGCATCCATACGCATCCCATCTTGATCAACAGGGATACCGACAACGTTGAGGTGATAATCCTCGAAGATGTTGAGGGCGAAGAAATAGGTCGGTTCCTCGACAAAGATCGTATCACCGGCTTGACTGTAGAGGGTACAGATCAGATCAAGTGCCTGCGAGTTGCCATTGGTGCTGAAGAGATGTTCGGCATCGACAGGCAGGCCATAGGCTTGGCTGAGATAGCGCGCCAAGGCCAGCCGCAAATGCCCATCACCCCACTCGGCGCCATATTGCAAGAAGGTGGGGTCTGGGTTGGCGAGTTGCTGCGCCGCGGCTCGTCGTAGATAAGAGACTGGCAGTAAGGCATTTTCCGGCTGCCCCACACCCAAGTCGATCACGCCGGGCGGTACTTGTACTTGTTGGAATCGGATGGTAGTCATAGTTTGTGAGTAGGTGAGAGGGTGAGAGTGTGAGAGTATGAGAGGGTGACTTCGACAGGCTCAGTCACCCTCTCACACTCTCCTCTTGTCAGGCTTTCTTGACGCGTAATTCCACCTGTGCCACTGCCCATGGACGTTCTTCCTCTTCTTCAAGGAGTTGCACGGCACGGGTGCGAACAAGGTTGGAGCGTTCGGCTTTTTCTTTGCCCATGGCAAGCAACAATGATTCGAGCGAACTGTCGCCTTTACGTTTGCCGCCAACACTTGGAATGGGTTGGTCAAGCGGCGGCAAGGTCAACCAATGAAAGCTAGTGGTCTGTTGCGTGGCAAAGACTTTAAAGGTATCGACTGTTTCGTCGTAACCATCGGGCAAAATGGCTCTCAGTTTGCGCTCGATATGCTGACTCGGTTGGATCAGTTCGGAATCGCCAGCATTTTTGGGAATTAACTGTGCGATGCTCCAATCCGATTGCAGATACAACACGGTGACATTGAGGATGCGCGTGGCATCGTTTGGGTTGCCCGGGTTGGGTTGCAGGTCGTTATGGATGCGCAATTTGACGATTTGACCCGGCTGGAAGGTTGATTGCGTATTATGGTTTGCAGTTGCTTGATCCGCAGCGATCAACTCCACACGTAGCTTACGCGCCATGCTCGCGTCGGGATTCTCTAACGCCAAGACATTGCGATATTTGGCAAGATGCAGCAGCCGGTCGGCAAGGCGTTGCACGCCGTCTGATTCATCAGTGCGGATAGCAGGACGTAGATTAGGCAAGGGGTTGCCGCTTGGGTCTTGAATCTCAAATTCGTTTTGGCTGTTGATCGCAATTTGAAAATCGGCGACATCTTGACGCTTAATCACTTTGACGAAGCCTGCCCCGCGCCTATGGATCGCATCCTTAAGTGTCTCGCTTAATGCGGCATCGTCAATCAACAGCTTGACCCCACGTTGCAAGCGCAAATCGATTGTCCCCAGCGCAATCGCCTGCGCACCTTGTTCGGTGGCTGAATCGCCCAACTGTTTTGTGATGCGTGCCACAGCATCGACAGCATCCACCTGTGTCAACTCAGCAAGGGCTTGACGCGGCCCCGTCGGACTAAAGTCGGTTGTACCAGATGGATAGATCACAAGTGGCGTGCCGACCTTTAAGCCGTGAATCTCGCCCGCATTGAGGCTAATTTCCTGCCCTTCGCTGCTCTGATTGGGGGCAAGGTTGGGCACACGCGTGACGGTCATCGCATAATAGGGCTGGATCGTTTCGCTATGAAAAAAGCGACGGTCGCCGATCCCTTGCAATTGTGGTGTCTGCACGACAAAACGAGTACGAATCTTAGCAAGGATGCGGTCAAAGAGAATTTTGTAAGAAGTCGTCGCCCCCAACTGGCGTAAAGAATCAAGCAGCCAATAGGTCAGCGCGCCGTTGCGTTCATTGCCGCTAAAGTTATCCTCATAGGCAAACTCGTTGGCGCGACAAGCGGCCAGCAAGGTGTAACCCTGTGGCTCAAGCAACCAATTATCCTCAACCTGTACAGCGCGCGTGGCACGGTTGGCGGTACGCGCTTGCCATGCAGCAATCAATTCTTCTCTGGCTGCCACCAAACTATCGGTTGGACGCGCGGTCGAGTCATAGTCAAAGTTTGCATCAAAGGCCGTAAAGCCACGAATGGCAAGACCTGTATTGGTCGGGTTGTTGACTTGGCGTGTCGAGCCGCCAGAGTGACAACTATCCAAGACTACCGTCAAGTTAATTTGTTTGTCCACCATCGTTTGAATCAGGTAGGCCAATTCGATGTCGCGTACATAGCGCGACGTGGGGTCGCCAATGTCGGTGGGCACAAGCCCTTCATCCAAACCGTTTGCCCCTTTGAGCTCTGGGTAGATCGTTTTGGCGCGCCCGCCGTGACCGGAATAGTGGATATACACGTGGTCGCCAGCTTGTGCCATCTCGGTGATGCGCTTGAAGCTGTTGACAATATTTGCGTAGGTCGGCCAAATGTTCGCAGGTTCAGGCGGTTTGTTGCCACGATTGTACGTCGCACTCAATTTGAGCAAATTTTGCGGCGGCACATTGAGCCAATGACGCATGAAACCTTCGACATGGTTGATGTCGCGCACGCAACCACCCAAGTGGCTGTAACTGCCTTCGGGCAAGCGATTCGGAAAGTAAAAATCAACACCAATTAAAAGGGCATAGAAGTTGCTCATTCGTTTTTCCTTTTGATTGGAGGTTGGAGGGGTGACTGAGCTTTGCGCGTGCAGTGAGCCTGTCGAACTGCACGCGCAAAGCTCACCCCTCCAACCTCTCACCTCATATTATTATCTACACTAAGACGTTTAATTCCAATCTTTTGTGCGTGGAAATTGCGTTGCGTGCATGAGAGACTCCTTGCGTTTGATTGGCTGAGAGAGGCTTATTGTAACACATTCCTAGCCTGTCTAGACAGCTTTTTGACAATTTCTTTCGGCTACCACTACACTATGATTTAATTGGCAAGCCAAACCTCATGCCAATTTTACACAAAAATCACACAAACCTATTACCAAAGGAGAAACTGTATGCAAGTTCGTTGTTACACCCGCAGGTTCAGCCAGATTCTCTGTCTGCTGGCCTTGTTTTCATTGCTGTTATCAGCTTGCGCACCCGTCGCCACACAGACAGGGCAAAGCGGTGCTGCATCAAGCAGTTCCAGTGCGGATGCCAGCGGTGGGCCGAAGGGCAACTTGACCATTGCCACCACCACCGACATCGGTTCGATTGAGATGGCAAACGCCCAAGAACGCAATGCTATCAATGCCGCATGGACACTTTATGACTCGTTGCTGTGGGTCAATGATGAGGGCAAAATCGAGCCAGCCCTTGCCGAATCGTGGGAGATTGCAGCGGATAACCTCTCGATCACCTTCAAACTGCGCCAAGATGTCAACTTCCATGACGGCTCTCCCTTCACCGCCGCCGATGTGGTCTACACCTGGCAAACCTATCAGAAGGATGGCGTGGTTTGGTCGAATGAGTACAAATCGGCCCAGTCGGTCGAGGCGATTGATAACCATACCGTCAAGATTTCCACCGAATCGCCCAATGCCCTCTTATTGCCCCAAGTCGCCAATCGATGGGCGATCATTTCATCCAAAGCCCACAAGGAAATGGGGGCAGATGCCTTTGCCCAAGCACCCGTTGGCACAGGACCATTTGTCTTCAAGGAGTGGGTCAAGGGGGATCACCTGACTGTCACCGCCAACCCTACCTATTGGCGCAAGGGCTATCCAAAGGTCGCCGAAATCACCTTCCGCGCTATGCCCGAATCAGCCACGCGCGTGGCGGCCATGCAAGCCGGTGAGATCGACCTTGCCACCCGTCTTAACGCAGAAGAGGCCAAGAGTCTGGAAGGCAACTCAGCGAGCGCGCTCATCAACTATCCGGTAGACCGTGCCTACTACATGACATTCAACAATGTCTCCACTGGCAAGGGGACACCCGTTGAAGACAAAAATGTGCGTTTGGCGATCAACATGGCAATCAACCGCCAAGAGATCATCGACACGCTCTTTGGTGGCTTTGCTGTCGCCTCCACTGGTATGGTTGGACCCGGCACGTTGGGCGACGATGGGGCAGAGCCAATTCCCTTTGATCTGGAAAAAGCCAAAGCCCTGCTCAAAGAAGCCGGTTATGAAAATGGTTTTGAGATCGGCATGGCCTGCCCGGATGGTGCCTATGCCAACATCAATGAAGTCTGTCAAGCCATTCAGGGCTATTTAGCCGAGGCGGGTATCAAGGTCGAACTGGAGATTCAGGAATCGAACGCCTTCTGGGATCGAGAGGCCAAGAAAGAACTACCGCCGCTCTTTGTCGATGGTTGGTCGGTAACCGAAGGCGAGTCCTATACGCGTTTGCAAGGCTCGTTGGGTAAGGATCAGACCTATGCCGCTTGGAGCGATGATGGCTTGCAGGCCAAAATCACATCGATCCTCACCACGCTTGACCAAGAGCAGCGCGCCGCCATCTATAGCGACATCCAAAAGGTAATGCGTGAAGACCCACCCTTTGTCTATCTCTATTATGTCAACACCTTTGAAGCCGTCAGCAGCCGCGTCAGCAATTACAAGCCACGTTCGGCAGAGAACTGGTATCTGTGGGCGGTGGAGGTGGCAGAGTAGTATCTAGTACATCAGGGCGCAAATAACACTGTGATATTCTAGTGAGACAGTGGGACAGTAGGACAGTGAGATAGTACAAGCACTGTCTCACTGTCCTACTGTCTTATTTATGCCCAACTGTACTAATACACTACGGCGTAAGTAAGTCAGTGAAACAGTAGGACAGTCTGTCGGTAAAAACACTGTCCCACTGTCTTACTGACCTACTAGAATATCACTGTGTTATTTGCGCCGCAGTGTACTAGCTCTACTTTGGTACTTTAAAGGCGTAGGTCACACGCAAGTGTGACAACCCTTCGCGAGGGTTGCCTATGCTTTGTCGCACTTTCATGCGACCTACGAGAGCAAAATCTAAAGTGCCAAAGTAGAACTAGTGAGTAAACAGATGAACAGGAGTGCTTGTTTGCCAGATCGTACCCCCCAATGTCACAGCCAACAGACGATCCTGTTGATAGCTGATCCCCACAACTGGCAGATCGGCTGGCAGTGCCAATGCTTCGTCCCAATCGATGCCGCCATTGATTGAGCGATAGATTGCCTGATTGGTTGCCACAAACAGGGTTTGATCCTGCTCATAGCCGGACGAAAGGCACAAGGCGGTGATGCGTTCTTGTGGATCAAAAAAATGTTGCCCCACTTCCAGCAAGCCCGTTTGTGGATCAGTAAAGAGTTTGATCAGCCGATGCTGCGTGGCGAGAAAGAGCGCATGTTGCTGTGGATCGACTGGCAGAGCGGCCAACATGCTGGCAACACCGCTTGCCAACGTGGCCTGTATCTCCCAATGTTCGCCAGCATCCATCGTTTGCCAGATGGTAAAAGCATAGTTTTGTTCGTCTTGCTGTGCGACTGTCAAGGCGATCAGCATTTGGTCAGCACTGTAGAAGGGCGAGATCAAAAGCTGTAGCAGCGATTCTTCGCCCCAAGGCGTGGCACGCAATTGCCAATCTGCCCCTCCGTTCTCCGAAATAGCAAGTTGCCCACTGGCGTTGAATGCCAACAGCGTTTGGTCAAGCGCATAACGAGGTGAGGCGGCCAAATAGATCACTTCATGCATCGGCAGAACAAGAGGCTGCCAACCGTCGTTTGGGTTCTCGGCGCAATAGACACCATCCCACGTGGCGGCGAAGAGTTGATCGTGTATGCCTGTATGTGCAACAGCAAGCGAGAGAATGCCGTCGATGCCGCTGGGGGTATGTGTAGGGGTGAGAGGGTGAGAGGGTGAGGGGGTGAGAAGAGGATAAGGGGAGATAGCAAGGCTGCCCAGTTCGTCGAGTAGGTAGAGGGTTTGGCTGGGCGATGCGATGACGACCGGGGGTGCATGAGCGGTGAAAGTGGGGGCAATGGGTTGCCAAGAATAACCTCTATCGCTAGAGCAATAAAGTCCTTGTGGATAGGTGCTGGCCCAAATCGTAGCGTTTTGGGCGGTAGTTTGGTCCGTGGCAAGGTCGAGGGTGATCTGCAAGTTGCTCAGAGTGGCTTGCCATGTCTTGCCGCCATCGAGCGATTGATAGAGTGACTCACCTGCGCCAGCCAATAGGCGATAGCCTGCTTGCGCCTGTGGATCGGGCAGCGTTGTCAGCGCGTTGACGCTCAATCCACTTAAACCGACTGACTGCCAATGCAGACCGCCATCCGATGAGCAATAGACCCCATCATTTTCTGTCCCAGCAAATAAAGGTACCCTCGCGTCATTTCTCCTTCCCTTTTGATCGATTTGATCGATAAAGTGGGGTAGCCTTGCATTTTCACTTTCTCCCATCCTCCCATCGTTCCCTGAGCCTGTCGAAGGGAACGATGGGAGGGTGGGAGAGACGAGGGGGGGAATCGCCAAGCATTGAATGGCGCAATCTGGCAAGCCATTTCCCGATTCGCGCCAAGCCAACCCGGCATTGCGCGAGCGAAAAAGCCCACCTTGTGCTGTGCCAGCCCACAGCGTTTGGCTTTGAATCGTGTTTTGAATCGTGTTTTGGCTAGTATCTGGGGCAGCAATCAAACAAAGCACATCCAAATCAAGCAGGCCAAAAGAGGCTTCCTCCCATTGCCGCCCACCATCGAGGCTGCGGAAGATACCTTGTGCGGTGGCAATAAACAGGGCATTGTCGTGGGGCAAAGGCAGAATGGTGGCAGCGATGCCGAGCCCGGCCCATGTGCTGACTTCCGTCCAATACATACCAGCATCCTCGGAGCGATAGAGGCGGCCCTGTGGCGAGGCGGCAAAGACAAGCGCGTGATCGGCAAAGGCGACAGCAAGAATGCTGGGGTCGCTGATACCCTGCATGGCGCGTTGCCAGCTTTGTCCCCTGTCATTACTACGGAAAAGACCGGCAGTGGTGGCAGCCAGTAAGATTGAGTTTTGTGTGCCTTGCCTATCAGTAGCATAGGTGAGGGAGCGAATCGCCCCCCCTTGCCAAGCGGCAATCGCTTGCCAGCCTGTCGTCTGTTGGTTGGTCATTGATACATCCTTCATTGTTAACTATTCAGGCTAGACCCAACCTTCGGGAGGTGGGCAAACGATGCTTGCTAGATCGTAAATCGTCCGCCCACCTCTGAAGGTTTTGCTACAATGGGCTGAATCGTTATCCTAATTGATCAGAAATTGTTGAACAACTTCTATGACTGCCTTTGGTTCGCTGTTCTCCAAATCAAACCACTGAACATGTTGCATCTTGCGGAACGAGGTATATTGATGACGCACAAAACGATGCGTCTCCAGCTTGCAGCGTTCGATTGCGGCCTCACGTGTCAACTCACTCTGTAAATAGGCGGTGATCTCACGATAGCCCAGACTGGACATAGCCGGTAAATTGGGCGAAAAACCCATCGAGAGGAGGCGCTCCGTCTCTTCGATCCAACCATTTGCTATCATGCTTTCTACCCGTTGATCGACGCGTTGATAGAGGGCGGCACGTGGGCGGTCTAGGCCAATTTGCAAGATGCGATAGGGCGGCGGCGCGGCACCTTCTAGTTCCACTTTGGAACGCCCTGTGGTCAACACAATTTCCAGGGCGCGTACCAAACGGCGCGGGTTGTGCCGGTCAATGACGGCGGCGGTGGCTGGGTCGATCTCTTGCAAACGGGCAAAGAGCGCAGTGACCCCTTCGGTCGCCAGTTGTGCCTCCAATTTGGCGCGTAACTGTGGGTTAGGCGGCACTTCGGGAATGCGCAGCCCTTCGACAACGGAACGAATGTAAAGGGCACTGCCGCCAACCAGAAAGGGTACATGACCGCGCTGATGGATTGCATCGATGACGGCATAGGCACGTCGTTGATATTCAGCGACACTCAAAACTTGATCGGGCGGGCAGATGTCGATGAGGTGATGGGGGGCACGACGTTGTTCCTCCTCAGTCGGTTTGGCCGTGCCAATGTCCATCCATTGATAGATTTGACGGCTATCGGCCCCAACGATTTCGCCATGAAAGGTCTCACACAGTTGTAAGCTCAATTCAGTTTTGCCAACGGCAGTGGGGCCAAACAGGACGATGAGGGGTGGGGAGGGTGAGGTACTTATGGGCATATTTTCTAGTAGTACAGTGAGACAGTGGGCAGTAAGACAGTAGGACAGTAGGACAGTAGGACTGACCCACTGTCTTACTGCCCCACTGTTCATCCAGTAACAGCACTGCGGATGTGTTCAATGGCGAGCAATTTGCCGCTTGTGTCCATTTGTACGGCGACGACATCGATGCGCCAGGCACCTTGCCAACCGGAGCTTTGGATATAGGTTGTGCCGACTTCACGCAGTTTGTTGGCTTTGGCAGGGGTGATCGACTGAATGGCACTGCCAAAGCGTTGACCGCGCCGTGTACGCACCTCCACCAAGACGCGCCAAGTTGCCAATACACCGCCTTGTAGGTAATCGGCGGCACGTTCTTCGGCAATGATGTCCAGCTCACCCACTGCACAGTGCCAGTTTCGTTCGATGATTGAAAAACCGGCTTTCTCCAGCGCGCTGACCGCAAGGTTTTCGCCCGTGTTGCCAAGTAAGCGGCGCGGGGTGGGCATTAGGGTTGCTCCTTGTTTTCAGCATTTTGGCTTTCGGTATCAATATCAGTATCAGTATCAATATCAATATATGTCATCTGTTCTGCTAGCCATCCGTTTGATCCATTTCATAGAAATTGCGAAACTGCTTTTCACGCCCTACCAGCAATTCTGACAGCCCGAACTTTTCTATGCGTTGGTATTGCATAGGCGCATCTTACTACAGAAACGACTGATCCAAAAAAGCCCCTGCTCATATTTTTCGCCTCACACACCTATAGATTTTTGTACCTGTTCAGGCTAGACCCAACCTTCGGGAAGTGGACACAACCAATTTTCCAAGTCAAATGTCGTCTGTCCACCTCCCAAAAGTGGTTCAACGGGATTTCATGAGGTATACGTCGATACGACCTACGGGAGGTGGACAGACGAAGCTTCATGCAGGAGATCATTTGTGTCCACCCCCCGCAGGTCTTGTCTACCACATGAGTTCCTATTGAACCCCAAAAGTTTCGCTACAAGAACTGAATCGTTACCTTTATGGTTGATATTCAAGCTTGCAGGCGCGCAAACTTTGCACAGCAAATTCGTTGATCTGCCCTGTTTTTTCCAAATCGCGCGCGATCAAATAGTTCAGCCACTTGGCCGCGTTCTCACAATCTTGCGGCTCTTGAAAGATATAGGCTTGCCCCAAGACGAGCAGTTGTTCGCTGCGTACCTTGTCTTGACCTAAGAGTTTGATGCCTTGCGTCAAGGCTGTAACCGCATCCTCATAGTTACGACGGGCAAAGAAAGCCATGCCCAGTTGAACCTGTGCTGGGCCAAAGCTGGGGTCGGCTTCGACTGCATCGCGCAAGACGCTGACGGCGGCAAAGGGATCGCCAGCGCGATTTAGCCCCTCGCCCAATGTGGTAGAGGTGGCAACAGATGGGTAAATTTTAACAGCAGTGCGCAAGGTTTCGACAGACCCTTCAAAATCATCCAATCCCTGCCATTGGGCGCGCGCCTTGTCAAAATAGAGGTCGATACGATTAGGGGCAACAGCAATCGCTTGGTCAAGCGTTTGGATCAGCTTGTCGTACTCTTGATAACGGTCATAGAGTTGGGCTTGGTTGCGCAATGCCAACGGGTGATTGGGGTCGATGGCAAGGGCTTGATCCAAAAAACCTTGTGCGCGCTCTGGATTGCCAGCATCGTTGTAGATTTCGGCCAGAACAGCCAATGTAGTCGGATTTTCGGGTTGCGTATCCAGACTTTGCAAGGCCATATCAGCCGCATCTTCCAGTTCCATCTGCCAATCGAGGGCGCGCGCCAGCGTGTTGAGGGCTTCCGGATCATTCTCAGCCACATCCACCGCCTTGCGCCCATATTCATAGGCTTTGCTCGTGTCATATTGCCCGTAGAGCATCAGATAGATTCGTGAGAGTTCGATCCATGGACGCGGGTTCTGCGGCTCAAGCTCGGTCATGCGTTGATAATTGGCGATGGCCGCGTCGTAATTGCCCACACTGGCCGCTTGTTGTGCCGCTTCAAAATAAGAGATGGCACTGCGCGTTGGCACGGGTGTAGCACTCGACATATTGGAGAACAGCCATTCGGGCCGCGTCTCATAAAAGATGATGCCAAACGCCATCACCACAAAGATCGGCCAATAACGAGAGAAGAGACCTCGCCGTCTCCGTCGACGAGGTGTGTAGTCGCGGTTAATGTACATGAAAGTTTTTCAATTCACTCTTCCCCATCCTTTGCCCCAATATAAATCAAGGGCAAACTGAGTAGAGTCATGGCGTATTTTACAATCAAATTGAAGATAAAAATCTCCCACACGCTGCTCCACGGCATTGTCCAGGCAAAGGCACCCAGGGCAAAGATGATATTATCCACTGGCACACTTACACTATTACTGAGCAGGACGCGCGCCCATTGATGCTGTCGCGTAACACGGGTGACAAACCAGTGATAGATCTCCGTATCAATCAACTCGCTGATCAACTCTGCCACGATCGAAGCCAAGACGATGCGCCACACCGGAGCCAGGATGGCACTGAAGGCTTGCCCTAAATCGATTGGCGCGCTGCCCGCCCAACCGGGGTCACTGGCGACCCAGGCGGAGAGCATAAGGTAAAGGGCCATAAACAAGTTGATGCCGCCAGCCAGGATGATCAACCATTGGGCATTGCGTTTGCCTAAAAGTTTATGCACCACATCACGCAGCGTAAAGGTGATGGGGTAGATAAAGGTTCCCATGTCCACTGCCAACCCAGCCAGCAGACCAATCTTCAAACTGGCGATGTCAGCCAGCATTTGGGCAGCAATATAAGCCGCAATGACAAGAATGGCAAGTCTGGTGATTGGC
>JAOXNN020214852.1:0-16995 GCA_028571205.2 Hydropsyche betteni
CATCAAAGCGAAGTAGAACTCGATTCAACAGCAGAATGGTTCCGACTGTGGGATGTTCACTCTAATCAATATGACTTTGTTCCTAACCATAAGCGAGTTTCCTCAGCAGATGTTAAAAACTTATGCGCTGAGATTCGATGTGAATAAAATAGCGAAATTAAGGTACATGTGGTTGTATGCAGATTAGGATTGTATTTATTTTGCCTACATTTAATTGTTTGTAAGCGAGAAGATCGACTACCCATGGCTGACTATCTGTACCAGGCAACTTTAGGAATAATATTGGAAGATGACTGGAAATAGCTGCTGAATTGTTATCCAGAGTGACTAAATTAGTAGACGTTACTGTAAAAGCAACTGTTGAAGATACATTTATTGATAATAGATGTTAGTAAGCATATGTAGATGGATAGACTATTATTACTAAAGTATATGACGAATAAACCAAACCAAGCTGTTTTCGGTCCTAAACTGTACAAGCTTTAAGAGAAAAAAGAAGGTTCGACAGAGGCCAGCATAAAGTTAGGAGACAAGTAGTATGTCAAGAGGCAACTGGAGTAAGTTGGTTGTGATTTAGGAACAACTATGTGAATGAGGACATTCTCTTGTACTTTATTATTGAAGCCAAAACAACCCAGTAATATGACTACGTGCGAATAGAGGTGAGCATACTGTGATGTAGATATCTGTGCAGAACACAGACAAGAACTATCTTTTGCAATCTAAAAAGGAATAGGCTAAAATGATACGGAAAGATAACCCACATCACTCGCCTTTTCAGTTTAAGGCTCATGAGTAGGGCAATTACCAGCTAAGGGCTACTATTGCCTACAAAGAAAAATCTTTTATTCAGAATGGACAAAGCCAAGGGTTATCAGAGAAAGTGGAAAATGCTTATCACAAACTACAAATCAAAAGAATGTTTGACGTCACAGAAAAGGTTCTTTATGTCGAAAAGTAAGCTACTGTGACCTACCCACTCCTTATTCAGTATAAAATAGAGAACATGACAGAAAAAATAAGATATTTTCAGGCAGAGCTGCAGTCCGATAAGTTTTTCGTATAGTGCGTATAGGTAACTGTCGGTTAAACCAGAGTAAAAAGTCATATGAGCTTTACCCCAAGTAGTCATAGATGATAGTATATCGAGTGTCTCCTAAGGACCTTCCTTCAATTTACCAAACCTTTAAAATAGGATTCTTTCGTATTATCAACGATAAGGATTCCAAGATTGAAAGGCCCTTAGAAATCAGGTTCACTCAAGTCTTACTTCTACGAGCGCAAGTTATGACGAAAAGTATAGCTAAAAAGGATATTAATTTGGTTAAGGTCAAGTTCGAGAAGAAGTTGGGCTTCGATTTTGGAGCGTTGGATGTAGTTATTACGGAACGAGAGGCCAGTAATATAAGGATCATAAACCTGAATCGGCCAGTAAATTGAAGATGGATATAGAAAATAAAGCTGAGTGAACGGCCGGAAGAGATGATTGAGCTGAGTGTAGTGGCTATGACATCAGGGTTGCACACTATAAAAGGTATTCACTTAATGAATAATGATGGGGTTGAAGTAATGTACGAGAACGACATGGTAGTGTTTGTATCGAACGAAGTGGAGATAAAGGAATAGAACCGAATATTCGACAAAACGGATGTTTTCGATATATTCGAGATAGAAACTTGAGTGATTAAATAAAAAGAGGATAGAATCGTGTTTAAACATTCTATTTTTGGCATCTATAAAATAATATTTAACAGCTCTTAAGTAGTCGAGAGCAATTTAACAAGGAATAGTCTGTAATGGGTGGACTTAGCCAAAGATTAAATAAAATCAATTTTCTTTTCCGGTTGACTTGTCAATCGAAGGCCTTGGCTTTTTGCCTACGTTTCTTTGAAAATACCTTTGGGCTTATGTTTGGCTTTCTCCATATTAAGTCGACTCTAAATAGAGGTTAACTGGGCAACATTTTCTTATGATTAGCATCCAACTTTGGCAGTAGGTTCTAAATAATTGGTGAGTTACTCTTCTTACTAACGGGGTCACTAACGATATCTTGATCTTCGCTATCCACACATTCCTCCGAGCTTGATTATTTTTAGGACGACACACTCGATGACTCGCAACCCATTACTTGGTACTTAATATTCTATTCTGAATAGAAAGAGTGCATAAATCCAAACAGATTAAAATACACCTAGCTATCTAAACACGTATGCGATCAAACGTTCTTTTATGCAGATGTCAAATTAAAATCCGGGTTAATGTATTTCTCAAACCCTCCGATTACTGACATATCCAGGTTTCCTCCGTTCTGCTCTATAATATTCGCCACGATTGAATTAATATCGTTACCTGCCCCTATGTTTACTATAAGGTTTGATGATGAAAATTCAGGCGGTTGTTGAACTGGCTCATGTTTTTAATACTTACGTTTCTTTCGAGGTTCAGTTTCAGAGGTATCATGGGTTCTTTTGGTATATTTACGCTTTTGAGTGATGGGCTAGGCAACTGGAAGTTGATCTTGGAATGAGGAAGTATTATGAATAGGTTATTTTCTGTTATTTTCCATGGAGTCCTTAGTTTTATCAGCTAAATAAACCTCTAGCCGTTTGTTTTGGAGCATTTAGAACCAATCGAATTTCTAGAAACCGGGCTAAAGCTCCAGCTCTTTACCTTCTAGCAATGCGTTGTCTAAATCTAAGCATAGAGCAGGAAGTACATTCGTCAATCGATTCTCGAGTTACGTTCTCAATGCCAAAGTAGTGAGACAAACTAAGTGAAAAGCAACTTACTTAAGGACGAGAGTAGTGACAGAGTTTCTCTCTTTTAATGATTGAGTTTTAGTATCTTGGATGTGCTGCTCGAGGTAGGACATGTAGTCGAGGAGAGGTCGGCTGAGGTCCATTTTATCTACTTGAGAAGTGAAATACAGTCTGTGAAGGGATTATGGGCATCGACAGTTGGATGAGATTCTGATTTGAAAGTAGTGGAGTAGCCATCTTGCCTGTTTTTCCCATTCTGCCATTTCCGACCTTTCTTGTCTTCCTGCTAGTTGGGTAAGTACTTCTTGTGCATTTGGAGGAGCTTATTTTTATTGGTGATAATTGTTTGTAGAAATTAAGCCTTGCAAATGTCCCACTCGATTATTCTCGTTTTTAATTACTCTTCTATTAGACATCAACATTCCTCTCATTTTATTCGCGCTCTCCACGCTAACTCCTCTCAGACTTTCGTCCAGACACCTTCATTCTCCCCACTATCAAACATATTCTTATTCTTAACCTATAGCCTCCTAATATATTAATTTAAATAACCAATGCCTTTGACTCATTAAACCCAGATACACATAATAATGAGCTCTTGCAGGTAATTAAATAAGCACATGAATTTGTAAAATCAGTAATATTGGGACAATCTTTTGCTAGTCAAATAGTTCGTTCGACCCAAACTTTTCTTATTTTTCTGCCCGATATAGAAGTCAGCGATTTCAGGGAACACCTTTTACTATGGGTCTGGTGACACCCCGATGCCCAGGCCAACCGAAGAGCTTTTATTTCTAACTGATGTGGGGTTTATAACAGTTTTGTTAGCAGTATTCTGGAAAGAAACTTTGGGAGGAGTTTTAGATTTTTACTTAAGCACAATATTGAAAATGGTCCTAGACACGGAGTCGTTGGTTAGTAGCATTTCAAGTAGTTTCAGCTTATCTTCCTTGAGAAAGTCTTAGAATTAACAGTGTTGAATTCCCTTGCGAGTGCAGATGTGTTTTCTCATATCATTTACGCATTTAAGGAAAAACTCCTATAATTAGCTATGCGTGTTCACACTCTAAACATTAGCCTTGAGAAGCTGCAGGTTACGTTACTTTAATGCTATTATTTGCCTCTACATTTTGACAATTTAAGCGTCATAGTAGGTTCTTCTTCGGCTGATAGAAGACTTTTTCTCTCTAGATTGTTCCTGAATTAGGATTTATCTATTCTGCAGAAAATTCAAAATGGATTACTAATGAGTTTTGTCAGAGTTCTTTTCTTTTATTTCAGTGGGAAACATATTAGAGGCATCGGGTGACAATTTTTCTGTGCTTTACTATTGAGAAAGATGGGTGTTCTTTAGCCGTTGTTGTGTTCTTTCCTTGACCATCAACTTTAGAGATGTATGGAGATAGCTATTATCCTTCTCAAGAGTGTCTAACTTTATTCGCAAGTCCTGAATAACTATCTAATATATTGAATACCTTTATCTTTTTACTTCACAGTGGCATAAATTTTGTTGAGCTATGATTCGTAAGAGATGTTCTTGCGGATTAACTTTGAAAGCTATCCCTCGTTTTCGTATTATTCTATTTTCTTCCGTTGAGCGTCGATAGTTGATTACAGAATGGAGAAACTTTTCTTTAGGTTTGCTAGATGCGAACGATAGGCTTAAAAAAACTCCACTTCCTGCCGGTGAAGCAGCCCATCTACTTTGCTCTCTAAATTCAATGTGAAACTATCTAGTTGCCACATTAGCATATGAATCTAGCGAAGGCGAGCTTTTTGTGGACTATCAGGCCTAGGAGAAGAGGGAGTGGCTTATTTGTGCAGAGGGACAGAGAGGGCGAATAGTTTTTAGGGGTTGGTTCGATTCATATGGAGTTTTATTAATAAGCTGATTTATTAAGTAGATAAGAGGATGGAATGATCATGATTTGGACATATTGCTGAGATTATATTTTGTGAAGTAAACTTTGAATTCAGCCATTTTGTCGACTTCCAGCTGCTCATTTGCCTGATGGTTTGGTTTTATCGTATCCAAAGGTTACTGCCTTAATTTATTTTTAAGAGTTGACATACGACGAGTGCAAGGGTGTTCTGAGCTGAATCCTTATTTTAAAGCCTGGATTTTGAATTTGTGAATCAGCTTTTTAGTGATGGAAGGGATTCTGTGATGCTGGCCTCTGTGTTGCTGAGCGGAACTCCTAAATTTAGTTTTTATGTATCTTAAAATTACTATGGATTTTGCTGGGCAGAAGTGAAAGCGGGGGCATTAGAGTTTGGTGTGAATACTATTTTAACAAACATCGCAACCTCCTTCAAGTTGCCGATTATTTTAGACAGCTACTTGGTCTCTAACGAAGCAGAATACCTCGTAATCTATGGGTTTATTTCTAAGAGTCTAGAGCAAATTATCTTTCGTAATGGAGCAGATTGTTGAAAAACCCTTACTTTAGTATCGAACTTTGCATGGTTTCTGCCTTAAGATATCAGTAAATCCGACAAACATATATTGCTTTGAATCGTTGGAGTACAAGTGTACCGTCTAGTTTCTGTATTTAAGCACGGCTTTGGCAGCAATGTTTCCGTCGTTAAGCATGAATATGGTGTCTGGAATGAGTCCTTTGTCAATTATTACTTGCTTATCGAAAAGCACAGCTCTCTGGATTTTGCAGGCAATTTGCGAAATCGTATAGCCTGTCAGTTTGTTAAATAGTGATAACGAGCGTATCTTGGAGTAGTGCGTCTACAGGTGGATTTTTCTTTGTAAGTTCTTAGGCAGTTCACTCACAATTGTATCCTATTATTAGACATTATAGTTTTTGACGACATCGCTTGCATTCTAAATCGAGTGTTTGACATCTTACTGCAAACCGATATTGAGATTGTTTTATTTAAAGTACTTGTTCATTGCCTTTATCTTCTTCAGCTTTATTGCGTCTTGAGAACGATACTGCCTAATCAGATCTCCGATATTACTGAGAGTGTAAGCTAGGACAATTATACTGGTGATTTAGACCATACTGACGACCACAGCTTCGATTTTGTTGGTAGCACTAAAATCGCCGAATCCAACAGTAAGCATAGTGGTAGTGGCCCAATAGAAGGCCCAGATATATTTTTAATGCCAGGGAGCTGACTGCAAGTTCTTGACGGTCAGCCAGTTGGTCTACTGTTCATAGGCCATACCCAAGAGTACTAGAGAGATACAGTGAGCAACAAGAAAGTGAATACAGACGTTTTTGAATAATTCCCACGCGATGCTCTTTCTTTTGGTGTTACAGGTGAGGATTTAGATGATTTAGAGGATATCGATAATATCCTGCAACTTGAACACTGCGATGAGTTTAAAGATTCTGCAATTGATATCCATAGCTTCTAAAATAATTAATGGAAGAATTATAACATCCATTGGAAGGGTATTTTTTAAGTAGTAGCTTCGAAGGTCCCCTTTAGTGACTATTATCTAACCGTTGACGAAACGTTTGGTGTTGATTTTGTAGATTATTTCGATCAGAAGAAACACCCCATAAATGGGATAGATCTGCCAGAGTTTTACATCGAGAACAGTGCTTACAGTAAACTAAAACAGAAACACCAGTAAAACAAACATGCGAATAATCTCAAACACCACAAAGTCAACGCGGTTAGGCTGCCAACCCTCGTCTTTTGACCTACCATTGCTATGACTGAGCTGATTCATGAATTCCTGCACTTTTGAAGGGACGTTGGACAGTGAAACGAGCCTTTTGATATTCTATCGGAATATATTCACAGTAGCAGCTAGTGTAGTTTTCTGTACCTCATGCTTAAATACTGAATCTGTTGGCTTGCCTTTAGGGCGACTAACCATCTTTAGCTACGGTGTGGCTGCATGGGAGGTTCTTAGCTTGACGCTACTTTCTTCTTCAGCCTTTTAAGCTGCTTCTTGAATAGAAGGCTACACTTGATTTCTAGAAGTAGTTGTGTGGAACATTTTATTATCAGAACTATTATCAAAATATCAGTGAATCTTCGCTGAGATAACTAAATACCGACAAGACAACAAATCGGGAGTAATTCATAATATAAGAGCCCTTGTAAATGTTTGCAAAAACTTGTTAACAATAGCTAAGAAGTACGGAGGGCCTGATATTTGTATCTATGGATTATTAGGTGCTCTAGTCTGGTGTTTAATCAGACAATAGCGAATACATCAAAAATTATAAGAACACTGTTTTGAAGCGCGAATATTTGCTTTGCGTAAGTTAGGGTTGGATCCTCCGTAGTCCCCGATTGAGAATATGCGGTATTGTCTCTAGAGGTTTGACCTTTGGCATGTCCCGGTGGGAAAGTTGTCGACTGTAACATTACAAGGGGATTTAAAGTTAGAACTCTTTTTCTGAAGTTTTTGAAGGGCAATCATCTGTTTTTTGAGTCCGCATATCTACACTTCTTTGGCAATGAGTATTTCTTTGAGGACTTCCACATCATCGATATCTTAGGTAATAGTGTCCGTCCAACTAACCTCTTGCTCAAAGACATTGGGTTTGGAAGTTGGAGCCAGCAGCTGTTTGGAGACGTTGGCTTTTCTGGATAGCTCGAGATGCTGGGACATTATTATTTTGATTGATTATTGACAGTAGGATTAAACTTTATGCATCCCAAACAACTCTACTCAGTCAGATGTCCTTTGTTAGTGATTACGAATAAAAGTCTGGAGATTTTTTATAATATTACTATTTGCTGATTAGCAATCCATAACCAAAACTAACTCACTTTCGGTTTTTGTTTTTATTATCGAGTAGGATAACAAACCTACAATATTTAATTGAAGAAACATTAATTTTAAATACACTCAGACTAATAGGCTGCCCTGACTCCAAGTATCGAATTGTTTATAAAATTAATGGGATCTGCTTTTTGTAATTAAAACAACGCTCAGTAACTAAACAGTACACCCTCTATAGCTTACATCTCTAACTACGAGATCCAGGCACACGATGTTCTTCCCTTCAATAAGGCAGGGGGTGTTCCGTATAGGACAGTGGACGAACCTAAAATTACATCAGCCTACGTTTTGGCAATGATCAGTAAAAGGCCAACTTTCTAACTGAACGAGAGTATTGATCGAGGAAAACTGTATCCACCTAAGCTCATAAATTCCAGTATGATTATTTACGTTGGAGAATGGAAAAATAGCATGCCACACGGCATTGGAAGAGTTTATATAAGAAACGAGTCAGTTTTTGACGGAACATTTGTTAATGGAAAGGTTCAAGGACACGGAAGAAACATTTTCTACAACAATGCATATTTTTAAGGGTAAATTAAAGACAACTCTGCAAGTGGAATGGGAGTATTTTAGAGCGAAAAAGAAGGATTTAAGTATGAAGGTAAGTGGTAAAATGATCTGCCATGGGGACTGGGAAAGTAGATTTGGTATGACGGGTCTTTTTATGAAGGGATGTTTGTGAGCGGAAGAAAACAGGGCAAAGGAACTTACAAAGATAGTTAAGGAAACATTTATGAGGGTGAATTTTTCAATGGGTTATTTGATGGATATGGAGGGATGAGATGGTCTAACGGATAGAGATATTCTGGGAACTGGATTCAAGGATAAATGCAAGGTTAGGGCTAGTACTTTTGGCCAGGGAATACAAAGTTTAAAGGAAATTTCAAACACGGCAAAAAGCATGGGAGAGGAGTATACACTTGTGCAGATGGGAAAGTATGTGAGTCTGAGTGGAGTATGGGTGAGATTAATGGGCAAGGAGTTGTAACTTTACCAGGTAATAAGCAGGTATGCTGGGAATGGAAGAACAATATTCCGTTGAGTGTGGAGGATATGTCGAGAACTCAATAGATAACATTCAACAACGACATACCAAAGTGATATGTGATATTGACTGTAGAAGAAAAATTATGATTTATTTCTTCTAATAGAAGAACAAAATAGAGTACCTGAGTAGGAGAAGCTTTTAGTCAATAGGCTCAGATGAAGACGGGTATTTGTCGTCTAAAATGGTCGCAGGAGCAATGTCCGAAAGCCTGAAGCAGCTGGGAGTAAAGAGTGCCAAGATTTAAAGCATTTAGCGGGTAATTGAGTTATAGACCACAAACAATCCAGGTAAAATGAATGCCCACCAATTCGAAAGCGCTTTTAGGAAGATATTCTTGATGCACTTCTACCCATAGTTTGTTGAGCAATGTAATCTGTCTTAGTGACATTCTATAATTTGATTTAATTCCGAAACGTATGGCGCATATAAACAAAGAGTACCTGAGGGAGGACGAATAATACGCCAAACTCGCATAGGAACGAGCACTTAAAAGCGAGCCGCACATTTCAGTAAGAGCGTTGCCGACGGTGGATTATCTGCAAAGTGAGGTATTACCACATTTACAATGTGCTTTGGTTGCACTTGCCAAATAAAGACCTGCAGACCCTGTGTAGTTTTTCAGCTACTACTTGCTGACACAACGGAAGAAGTAAGTAGGCAAAAAATAATGAATTGTCGATAGGGCACCCATCGCCTGTTTATATTGAACAGTTAAGATATTTAATCATATGTCACACAAATTCCGAATAGGCTGCATCGGCTTTGAGTAGTTCCTTTATATTAAGGTCGTCGAAGTATTTGATTATGGAGACTTACTAGCTTAGTCCTTTTCTCCTTCGAGTTTTTATCATAAACTATCGGGGCAATTCATGAGGTTGAAGAGGCTATAATGGCTTTAAAATTATCCTTTTATCTAGGGGATCCCCAGCTAGCATATTCCAGTGATCAAATATGCTGACACAAAATGCCTGTCCAGTTGTATGCACCCTCAAATCTGTCTCAAACCCGAAAGAGTCAATAGCGGGAATAGTTGCCTATATTGTATGGAGTGGAGAACCTGCCTTGGCTTTTTCAGTGAACACCGTTCCTCTTCGCTTTGCAATTACAGTGTAGACGGCATTAATACTGACAGATGTACATTGTATTTCTGTAAAGAGGACTGGCTCCATTAGCCTGGGACTAGCTGTAAGGAAGGCCGAATAATAGGCTCTCCTTGCGGTTGGAATCAGCTGTCCTGGGGATAATTATTGAGTAAGATTAGACAGTTGAGCCTCAATAATCCTAAACTTAACGTTTCTCATAGGCTAGTCACACAAAGGTCCTTATTTTGTACTCCATCTAAAACCTTGTATGAGGCTATTCTGGACACTAGAGAGTAATTTTTGATCCGTACTGGTTGGAAAAGAATCGTTGATTAATACATTAGACCCCTAAATATCAGGTCCAAATGCCCAGACGTTATTTGAGGCAAGGATATCCCACTCGAAATGATTTTAAAGGTAGGTACTGAGTTAAGTGGGTTTGTTGATACTAATTAGTTATTTTTAAACTGCATCTGCAACACCTTTTTATAGTGGACTTGCTAGCGCGGTAATTCTATTCTTTTTGTTAGGAGTGTCTGCATAGCATTTGATTCCTGAAGTATCAATAATCGTTTAAGAGAAAGAGACAGAAGGATCTGCTATTCTGACCTAAATATCAGAGTACATTTCCCTAATGTCGTGAAGGATTGAGTCGAGCTCAAGTTACCCTGTCCCAAATATGACATGTTACCCTGACTCTTATACTTTAGTATGCATAAGAGGATACGATTTATTCGTTTTTCTTAGGGCTTACAATAGCTTTGGTAAGTCACTTGGCGTCAGAGGCTAGATGGCAACCTTAATTGTAGGAGTTGTCCAAAATTTGATTGGCCTTACAATACTAACCTCTGCTTGGTTAGATTGGGAAGTGATTGTTGCGGTTTTTGTAACTGCGATATCTATTCCTTAAATGAGCACCATGTTTCCAGCTGGCACAGCTTTGATCGGTTTTCTCTACCGACCTTGTAACAAGTACAATTTTGTTGCTTGCTTATTAAATAGATCTTCTTGTTATTCTACTGTAAAGTTCTAACCCATTATCTTCAGATTTTCACCTTATCTTATAGTACCACTGAGTACCCTTCCGAAAACATCAAAAGACTTGCAGTCACTTTTGTTGTATAATTTAACAGTATGGATGAGCAAAGGGCCTTTCGGGGAGCATTTACAGACCTCCTTATAAAACTCGTTCTTATCTCCTGTATAATGAAGGTCCATGAACCTTTTGGTTGATTCAGCTGGTGAATGAATATGTTGGGCAATAGCATCAACTAATGGCGATGAATCTTTAAAGTATCTTTGAAAGATGAGTTTGACTAGTGATTTGATGTTGAGGCGATACTCTTATGATTTTAAAAACACTCCAAGTTGCCCCAGAAATGGTTAGAGCTGAGGTTTATCCTTGCCAACTACATGGGAGAATATTTTGTAGATTGGTTAGAGAATGAATTAAGTGAAGGCTCTTTTCCTTAGTTCCTTAGTTCCTGTTTTAGTGAATCTTTTTGTGCTTCGATCATAGAAGAAATCACCCCACATTACGGCTTTTAATTTGTAGGGATCTACGCTCGGAAAAGTTTTAGCATAAATTCTACTGAAAGAATCCAACGAGAAGATAAATGAGTACTCTCCAGACCCAAATATAACGTTATTTAACAAAGGCGAAACTAAGTATCTTTGTTTGTCAACATTAAGTTGTCCACAGGTTTGCTGAATTATTGCGTTGATTTATTCGAGGGTATGCCTGAGTTTAAGATAGGCATCTTCAGGCGGTATTTTAAGTTAGAGGATCAGCCTATCGATTTTACTAACAAACACTATGAGTGGAATGCCTTAACGAATAGCATGTCGGATGATTCGTGGTGTCATCATCATAACTCCTTCTACCGCATCAACAACTAGAACTACTCCGTCAGATACCCGAATAGCTGAGGAGAACTAACCTATAAAATTAGGGTGCCCTGGGGAATCTATGAAATTAATAAAGTAATTTTTGCCTTTAGAATCAGGGAGAAGTAAACTGATTGGCGCACTTTTTCCAGAAATAAGTCTTTGTTGCTAATCTACTCGCGTATCTAGCCATTTATAGTTCTTTTAGAGGTTCCATTTCCTAACATGGACTTGCTGAATTAGTATGTCCATCAATAGAGTTTTTCCATGATGTAAATGCCCTGCTACGCATATATTCCTAACAGACTTCGAGTTCTCCATTACTGACTAAGCGAACTCATATGAGTAAGTCGGAATTAAGGATTCCACCAAATCAAAAACTTTTGGTTGGCTACTAGCGATAATACCCTTCTACAGTGGCTGGTCATCTTCTTGCTAAATTAGAGTTTATGCTTCAGGGTACATTTACTAGTGAGTTGGGTAGTATTTCTTATCTTCATGCAGAACTATCTTGTGCTCGTTCACAATAACTGTCTCTCCCATTCTCTGCTCAGCCTCCTCTTGTTCGTTTACATTCTCCTGCTAAGAATCATCAGAATCGAGAATTTAAGCCCCGATGTAATTTCCAAGATGGTCGTATTGGTCCATATCTCTTTTAAATATATAAGATTGATATCTATTTATCAACAAGTTATAGATAACACAAAATATGTCAACAAGGGCCAAATACACGCGCGTGCCTGCCAAGTCGGAAGTGGCCGAGAACAAAGCAGAAACAGATATCATTTTGAGAAGGTCTAACAACTATGGTACACGTTTCAATCATTTAGGAAAATACATTGGAAGAGCACTAACACTATTCTTCGACGAAAAGAAATCTTTTGTTGTTCTGCGTGCTGCTGATAGAGTCATTTAAAGAGCCATATGGGTTGCCGAAGTATTAAAAAGAAAGGTCGGTGATCTCCACCAAATAACACGCTTCAATTAGCAAAAAATTGTTGACGTCTACTAACCAAATGAACAGGGCCTTGTTGATGTCCACGTTGAGAGATTCTTGACTCTCATTGAGATTACCCTAACAAAGTAACCTACTGCAGCCCAAAAGGCTGATGTCGGTTATCAGTCACCAATCAAAGTTAATCAGGATGAAATTATGACACCCTAAAAATGGGAGCAAGACAAAAAGGTGAGAACCGAGCGCAGAGAACGACGAGAAAGATAAGGAGGAGAAGAAGGCGGAGAGCGCAAGGGTAGGGATACCAGAGGAAGATAAGACAGATAAGACCGAGGAGAGAGAAGATAGAGAAGGGAAAGATATGATGATAAGAGAGATCGAAGAGAAGAAGGCCAAAGAAGAGAGAGAAGGGAGGATGACAGAAGAGAACGACCACAAAGAGAGAGGGGATAAGGAGAGGAGAGAAGGAGAGGACGCAACCGTGAATGAACGATGATGATTACCGTTGTAGATGGTTGGTAGTGAATATTTAAGCAGCTAGGTAATGTTGAAAGTCAATAAAGTAAATATCAGAGAGTGTGTTTAATTACTCTTTGGGCAGCCTACTTGTTGACTTTGCTTTTAGCTTACTTTTTAGGTTCCGTTCCATTAATGAAGTTTTACACCTTATGATAATACTCTTTGACTTTATCCTATGCATCGCCTATTAATTACAAACTATTTGGGTACTTCTCTGGAATTAGTTCCCTCCAGCATGAACGCCAGAGACTGCAGAGCAAACATTAAGTGAGTATGAAGCCTCAATAGCTAATGTTTGTCAGGAGATTATTAGTATTGCTAGAGGGAGACAGCAGTTACCCTAGCCAGTATTGCTTCTAGAGTGTTAAGCTCTTAGTTAACTCGATCATAACTATTCGACAACTCGCTGACTACATTAGATTGACTTGACATAAACTAAATAGGTATTACAAAAATAGACTCTAAATATTAGTGTGTTGATAAATTGGATGCCTTTGACTCATATTATTTAAAGGATGAAAGCAAATAAGATAGGTAATTGAATTGAATCTAATATAATGATCAGTATTTAATTTTGGACCACTTGTGTTTGAATGCATTTTAGACTCCAACATCTTAGTCAGGATCATTTTCAGAGGTTTCAGACGGTTAGTCTTGGCAGTTTTTGATTCTGTTGTTCTTTTGGAGCACAACCTGCTCATTAAGATCCTTGTTCCTGAGTCCTAAAAACTCCTCGATGTTGATTGCAGACTGCTTGAATAGTTCTGGTTCATACTCAGAATCATTTTGAACTATCCTGTAAAGCTCCTCTAGCTTCTTGTTCCCCTGAATAAGCATGTGCTCTAGGCTGTCGTGCCCCTTGTTAGTGTTTTATTCGATTTTAAAGAATTAGAGGTTCCAATTCAAATGTTCGAGTCCAGCTCCTGCGTCAATTAACAGTTTATTGAGCCGTTAAAACTTAAACTTCGATGCTTATATCTTGTTGTAAGCCACTTATAGTTAAGCTTATAACTTGTTCATATACTGCCGATCGCAATTCAAGTCATTTCTTGACAAATTGTTGTTAAGTCTTTCTCGTAGAAGAGTCTTGGAATACTTGAGCTAGCCGATCTTTTTCTAGTAGTCTTTCTGCAGCTACTAAAGAGAGTTAATAGTCATTTATTGAGTCTTAAACTTTTGGATTATCTCGTTAGAGTCCAGAACTCCAGTCACCTACTTCAGTTTACGGAAAGCATCCTCATACTTGTTCAGGTCCTCCTTCTAATAGTTAGATTTCTCACGCTCATTAAATACATCAGTCGTAGTTGTTATTGTTTTCTCCTTCGCTTAGAAAATATTACTACACTGAGCAGGGCTTCCAGGTCTTGTTTCTTTATCTATGTGAGTTGCACATCCCCCAGGAATATTTTTCTTTCTTTATATTTATCCTCTTTTCTATTCTAAGTATTTTACTCGAAGCTATTGGACCGAAAACCTTTTAGACTCATATTTCTTGAATTAAGCATAAGCCAATTCCTTAGCGTGTGTAGCGTCATGAGCCAAGAGTAGCAACTATTAGAAGTCGTGTTCTTTTCCCTTGAGGCTCCTCTAAATTGCAGCTAGTTGGTTGTCATAACCCACTCTCTCCTCCTTTAGCCTCTTTACGATCTGCTAATAAGTTTTTTTGATCGACTGTGCCTAATTATATTTAATCATAACTTTATCCAACCTGTTTTCCAGAACTCGAATGTTTTTCATGAGAGGGCTTTCCTAAATATATCCAGTCTTGCTATCCTATATCTCGTGGAGCATGTCTTGCAGGTGTAAGAGTGCCTTTTTCTTGGTTTTAGACACATGGCGCTCCTTATCGAGTTGCCTCCTCCAGAAATTTTAATCTCGAATCTCTCCAGCACCTAGTGTTCCAAAAGTGGTCGACCCGAAACTTCTTCCGAGCTTTTTATTGTTGCTGAGCTCATCCCTCAGTTGTTTGAGCCTTTTATTTTAAGTTTTAAGCTTCTCAATGTACTCCTTATTCTTCTCCTTTGCATCTTCTGCTTGCTTCCAAAACTCTTTGCGATCACCATCTAATAGGATCGATTTCTTGATTTGATGGTTAAGCTCCTCCTCTAACAACTCCACCTCATTGATCTCCTGCCGGATCTTTGCTGATTTCACTGACTTGGCTCTCATTTCTGGAAATAGAAATTATATAGGAATTAAAGTTCTGCCAGAATTTAAACCAATGCTCATCATATAACCTATTGATAGGGTTAATTTGGATACATTATCAGTGTATTAATAAATGTTCATACTGATATCAATCAAGGTTTTCTGTGTTTATGATATTAATTATAACCCATACCACCCATGCCGCCCATGCCACTTATGTCACCCTTGTCCCCCATCCCTCTACCTTATCTGTGATCATACTATCTCGGGGCAGGAATCCCATTCTTTTAGATAGTCGTAAGGTTCTTTTCCATGGCTTTAAAGATATTCTGAAGAGCATTTTACTCATCTTTCCTCACTTTTTAGATTTATTAGTTCAACGCTTTGAGATCAGAAATATTGTTCTTCATTTATTAGAGTTCTTTGTCGTAGGCGGATAGATAGTTTCGATGTTGGGTAATTTACGCATCCTACTTGTCGGTAGAGCAAAACTCGATAGTTCTCTGAATGACGAAAAAACATTACAAATATGAGTTCTTTACAGGCCTTTATATGGTTCATCGTCACTTCACTCTCAATTCCATTAAACTTCTGTGCCAAAGTATCAATAGTATAAATGGATTTCTTGATCTCTGTGCAGGGGAACCGATCGAGATTAATTCTGAATTGGAAGTATTTCCAGTTAACTTCTAGCTTCTTTTTTAAGTAGGGGTGAAGATTATGAATGCTTTTGTTTACTGCTGAGAAGTACTGAGCTTGTGTGCTGGGGAATGATCTAGCTCTATCCTAATAGTCTTTTAGAAGTTGACGCAGCTGGTTCTGCTTTTCTTGAAGCATCCCCAGGAACGTTTTTCGCAGCATAAGGGACGGCTTCAGCTTACCTTATAATTCCATGAATAATATGTTTAATAGTTGAGTGGACCCATAATATACTAAGTTAAAAGAGTGTGCGATTATATGGTTTATTAAGAGAAAACTGTCGGAAGAGTGCACAGCACGCGAATCCTACAGCTTCAAAATAATTTGAGGTATTGGATTCATTCCAATATTGAGGTCGGGTTGAGCGAAAGTTCCCTGGCTAGATCCTATTATTCCTTTCACCCACCAACAATCATTCTATGGTCATTGATGAGGTGACAAACCATAGGACACACACCAACACTACTTTTTGAGTATCTATCGACATTTCATTACGAATTCAAGTATTGCTCTAGGACTGCTTTGATAAACTAACGTATTTGCTCTGCAAAATGTAAAAATTCGTGTCGTTTAGTATGTATGATGCGTAGTTAGTTGGAGTGCGAATATTGTAACAGATAAGAAGTGTTATGTAATATAACTATCGTAGTCAATGTACAAGAACCACATTACAAACGCGATTAAAAACTAAAAGAAGTTCGCAATATCGAAGCAGCGGTTAGTAAAGCAGATGTTGACACATCAGCCGAACAAATACAAGAGATATTAGACAGAGTTTAGCGTTGAACGCATGCCTGCCAGAACTTCAGATATTAATATACCGCTGCGATTGGTCAGCCATTCGCCAAAACCTACTTTAAAACGTTAGCCATCCAAACAGAACCCCACCAACAAAAGCAGTAGAAGCAGGGCGAGTTCTGCTACTTCTCGGGCGAGTAGTTTGATGAGATCCAGGTATGAACAAATGCGTCGCATTCAGAACGACAATATAAGGATGGTAGAGAAGATTTTACTGGTAAAGCCCACCCTTCCGAAGAAGGATCATAAGGAGTTTTATAATAAGCATCGAGAGATGAGCAGAAGGTTGAGTAAGTATAGTGAGTCGTCTTTAAACAAGAAGCAGAGTCTAA
>JAOXNN020214886.1:0-16972 GCA_028571205.2 Hydropsyche betteni
AGAGACGATTTTATAAGCATGATATTATAGACGTTAAGTGTATACGCATAAAGACCATATACGCATGAAGAATTATACATGTATATAGAGGATCGACGGGTTGATCATTTTAAAGTCGCGAGTGTCATCGACACAGACAGACGAACGGACGGACACACACACAGAAATCCGCTATTATATATGGGGGATTAGCTAATTAATTAGATAATAGTATTATATTTTTATGTATTGGTTATATTTTCATTCTATACATTCAAAATACCTTTTTTATAAACAATTTTTTTTTAAATTTAATTTTAATGCCCAAATCAAACATCGAAATATCAAAACCGATAATTTTCCTACAAACCGATCCCAGCACCTTCGCGCGAAAACACCCACAAAAAACCCACTCTCCAACGTAAAAACCCCATTCAAAAAAAAAAACACCAAATTTACAAAACCACCGTCCAAACGAACCACGCAAACAAAACGCCGAATAATCACCGCCGATCGAACCATTTTTCATTATTCATGCGGCGTGCTCCCTAATGTGTTCCTAGCCACAATCCCGCCTCGCATAAATCCGACATTCGGCCAGGATCGTTTCCTTTCCCCTCACGTGCTCCGGCCCAGTGCACGGGCACTGGGCACTGGCACTGTGTCGGAAAGCCAGTGCTCGTATGCGGATATGCGGAGGAATCGAACGCGCCCCGGGCGTCGTAAAAGCGATTTTTCGCGGGGGCGAAACTCGTTTTGGCCCGATCTCCGTTTTCTCCGGTCTTATGGGGGTTGAAATTAAAGTTTCGGGGGTGTGGTGTTGTGTTTGCGACCCCCAAGTCGTAAAAGGGTAGCGCGGATTTCGCGTGCAGTGCTCGTATGCAATTTCTGTGGGTCGTATGGAACTGATTGTTTTTTTTTTTTGATAGAAATTTATTCAATTCGTATTGAAATGAAGTAAACACACTCAATTTTCTTTTTTCAGTTTCAGAAACTTCTGTGTAAAAAAATCGTATGGTTGCCATGTAAAAATTGGAGATAAGTTCTATCAGTATATTTAGAAGGAACTTCCATCCAAATATCCCCTATATATAATAACGGATTTGTGTGTGTGTTCGTCTATTCGATGACGCTTGTGACTTTTTCGCTAATATGGTCTTTATATGCGTATACAGTTAACGTCCATAATATGATGCTTATTACCTACTGCCTCTGGCTTTGCCTATATTAGTAGTTGTGACAATAATAAATGAACTGGTTTTATTAATTAAATATTAAACATTCAAATCAAGTACGGGCATTGGGTAGCAGATGTTACTACTGGCTATGCCATTCCAATTTAGCCTGTAAAATAACGGCTATAATCCCTATTTATATCATTCTCCAGCTCAAAAATCGCGAGCTCCAAATTTAGTCATTATGGTCATAATAATAACAACTATGATCTTTGTATGTTTTATTTTACTACGTAATAGTATGGTTATAAATTCACAGCCGATGTTATCAACATCGGCAACACCATCTTCTATATATAACAAACGGGCATCGACTTTTTGCAACGGAACGGTTATAAAATATTTTTGGATAGATTTAATTTTTTTGTATATAATTACGTAACTCACTGCCGATGTTATTGACATCGGGCCTATATACTTGTACTTTATAAAAATGTTTAATATGAAAAATTTATCCATTAAAAAACTAATCGTGACCTGCACCGAATATGGTATAATTATAACTTTTTTTATAAAGTGAAAAAACAGTCTAAAAAATAATTGGTTCTTTTCCTTTTGATCGTGTAATAAGAGGTTTTAGTGTATATTTACTGTATTTAAATAAAATCAGAGTTGTGTATCAGAAGTGAAATTTCATTGAAAATCTTCATTTTATACATCATTTTAAAAATTGGTTGGTTGCGGTTAAACCGCATTGTGAGTTCGCTGAAAAATCGCGAATTTGAAAGCGTACGAAATTCAGATTCAATTGTACGATGTTAAATGAAAGTTTTGTATTTGTTGCCTATTGAAAGTTAATTAGAGTGAAAATCAATATTTTCTGAATCAAATAAGATCTTATATTTTAACCCATTCTGATCGTTTTTAATATATGAAAAAAATTCTATAAAAACCGAAAAATTTTAACATTTCAATTACAATTATACGATCATTATCGGTCGAAAACGCTATCTCACCAATTACAACACAGAACAAATTCTAAAAATTTCGTGACAAAAATGATAAACACACACATTATCTACGTTTAATTAAAGATTACAAAAGCCACCGGCTTCTTCCGAAATCGCGCGACTTTCACACAATAAACTTTCCGATTTTCATTCAATTCGAACCCGAAACTCCGCTTATAAATCAACCAGGATTTCGGAACGGTTAAGTCGGAGTTATGCGATCGAAAAATCGGGGCGAATTCCGACGACATCCAAAAGTCACACCGAGAACTAGTTTTTCGTCACTCCAGTTTCCTATTCCGATACATGTGTTATATTATATATAATATATAATGGATAACATGTTTGCAGACACACAGTTGAATAATAGTTGGGATTGTAACGGTTCGAAAGAGTGGCCTGGAAAAGTCTCTCACGAGTGCTGTTCCATCTAAATTGCACGCGAACTAGGAAGTTAAGTGCTCGTCGTACAAGCTATCTTTGATTTTATAACAGGCCATTCGATTGTGGGTTCGATTTATATTCTATCGTATAATATATTACTGTATATGTTACGTTACGTTTGTGCGGTCGTTTCGTTCGTAAAAGAAGCAAGATCTATGCTTCATTCATAAACAAAGCAAGATGATATATGACTATATATGTTACGCTACGTTTGTACGATCATTAAAATTCTGGCTTTGTTTATGGGACAAAGCAAAAAAAAATCTTGCTTCGTTTGTGAAAGAAGCAAAAAATCTTGCTCAATCTATGAAATTTAACGACGCACAAATCAATTGTTGGCTTGATTCTATTGTATGATATATGACTGTATATGTTACGCTACGTTTGTGCGATCATTAAAATTCTGGCTTTGTTTATGGACAAAGCAAAAAATCTTGCTTTGTTTATGAAAGAAGCAAAAAATCTTGCTTAATCTATGAAATTTAACGACACGCCGTTCGATTGTTGGTTTGATTCTATTGTATGAAATATGTTACGCTACGTTTGTGCAATCGCATCACTTATGAACGAAGTAAAGAATCTTGCTTTTTTTATGAATTAAGCAAAGAATATTGCTTCGTTTATGAACGAAGTAAAGAATCTTGCTTTGTTTATGAATTAAGCAAAGAATATTGCTTCGTTTATGAACGAAGCAAAAAATCTTGCTTTGTCTATGAAATTTAGCAACGTGCCATTCGATTGTTGGTTTGATTTGTATTCTATCGAATGATATATTACTGTACATGTTACACCGCGTTTGTGCAATCTCTTCGCTTATACAAAGAAAGAAGCAAAGCTTAAGAAGCAAAGAATCTTGCTTTAATCTATGAAATTTAACATGATCTGGTGCATCATTTGACGTTTTTAGTCAAATGTGTCAGTTGACGTGTCTTACGATAGTGATAGAGAACCTTTTTCGTTCATTTCGACAATATTATAGAAGGAATTAAAATTTCTTTATCGCACCTGACACTCACAAGTATAAAATATTTGGAAATTTTGTTACGTGAACGAAAAAAGGTTTGCCATCATGTAAACTGCCTAATTTAGACAGAATGATGCGTTAAATGATGCGCCTATATACCATGAGATATTGTTGAATTTCATAGATAAAGCAAGATTTCCTGTTTCGTTCATTGATGAAGCGATTACACAAACGTAGCGTAACATATATAGAAATAATTTGAATTTGAATAGGTTTGATTTTGGGTTTTTGATGTGTAAAGGAATGTTGAAAAATGATGTTCGCCGATTTGGCATTTGGTTGTATGTAAATTATTCATCGTTCATTCTTCCTACGTACGAATTTCGTCTATGCAAATTTGCGGTGTTAGAAATCGAAAGATGTTAGTAAACGTAGATGATTTGCATACATTGATATTGAAAAATTCATCTTGATGATGCAACTTTACTACAATGCCGAGTTTAATACGCTTTCAAAATATTATAATCGACGAAAATTTTAGTCAGTATTGAAAATTTTCAAAATGACCACTCCGTCAATCATAAAAGATGACAAGATGATACGATGATAAGATGATACGATGATGAGATGACAATTTAGTTTGACATTCATCTATTTTTACATACGCTTGAAATTTATGTAATACATATATCAAAGATCTAACCTTATTGAACTGATAAAAGTTGAATGTAAAGGTCAGTATGAATGTAACTATTTGATAAGAAAAAATCAATATTTGAATTCATTGAAATGAAAATTTTACTAATAGAAAAATATTTTTTTATCTTAAACAAAGATATCATGTTATCATGATTTAAATTTCCGAATATTTATTATAGTAAGAATTAAAATAAATCTTATTGGAATCTGATAAGAAAATTCGTACTAAAGCTTTCATTTTCCAAATGCAACCTTGTACAAATCAAAATCAACTACAAAAAAGAAATTTCCTTCATTTGTTAATTTTTTTAATGATTTCATTAAAAATATAAAAAAACGTCAGGTATATACAGAAATCCCCCTATAACGTCAAGATAGGTTCGACGTTATAGGAGGGAATTTAGGAAAACAATAAATGAAACGTTTTCATTTTTCTTTTTTTTTTTAAATATTTTTACGCGTTATTTATTTTGCAAATATATTTGAAAAAAAATTAAATTTTAATGCATTTGAAAAAATGACGTTATAGGGGGTTGTTACAGGGACGTTATAGGGGGGATTACCGTATTTTAAAAAATATAATGAATTACGTATGTAAAAAATAATTAACAAAAATTATCAATAGATAATATTACATTGATTACTATGACCACGGTATTTATAATACTCTCTGATGGTTGTATTTGATTTGTAAAAGGTTTAAAAATTGAATTTTAAAAATATTTCTATAAAGTTAAATTTGGAGTGTAAAAGCTGTACGAAATCGACCATTTTATAAAAAATATTTTTCAGCATTCAAAACAATCGATCCATATCTACGAGTTGATAAACAAAAACATCGCCATGGTAACCAAAAACTCTCACCGAAACAAATTTCCCACCAGAACACACAAAATTGGCGCCCAACCCGAAAATTTTCAGAACTCCCCCCCAAAAAAAATCGCACCCTTTGTAAACAATCGACCCGTCCCGCGCGCGCCAACTGTCAAAACACATAACCTAACCAACCTTGGTGGTGGTAGAGGGTATCTGCGTGAAGAACACCACAACGAATATCCACAGAGTGGCGAACACCAGCAGCAGCTTGAGGTTACGTCGCATGGCGGCGCCGCCGCCCCGGCGCCCCCCGGGCCCCTTCGAGCGGCGTTATTTGCAGTGGGAGCCGCTGGGGGCTGCGTCGGCGATCGATACGCCGAGCCGCATGCGACGCGCGGAGGGCACCCGCCACTGGCGGAGGAGGAGCGTTCGCAGCGACGGCCGGCCGCAAACTGACGCGGGGGCCGGTCGGTTCGATTCGGAGTGCGAATGGTCGTTTGGGAGTGTGGAGTGAGTTTTTTGGGTGGTGTGGGGATTGGGGGGGGGAGTGAGTTTTTTTTTTGTGTGGTGTAGTGGGATGAAGGTTGGGTGGAGTGAGGTTTTGTGTGGTATAAGGATTGTGTGGTATATTGGGGTAAAGATTGTGTGGAGTGAGTTTTTTGCGTGGTATATTGGGATAAAAGTTGGGTGGAGTGAGGTTTTGTGTGGTATAAGGATTGTGTGGTATAGTCGGGTAAGGATTGTGTGGAGTGAGTTTTTTGGGTGGTGTGGTGGGATTGAGGGGTGGAGTGAGTTTTTTGAGTTGTATAGTGGAATAAGGATTGTGTGGTATGGTTGAGTAAGGATTGAGTGGAGTGAGTTTTTTCTTTGTGTAGTGGAATGAAGATTGGGTGGAGTGAGGTTTTGTGTGGTTTAAGGATTGTGTGGTATAGTGAGGTAAAGATTGTGTGGAGTGAGTTTTTTGGGTGGTGTGGTGGGGTGGGGATTGGGTGGAGTGAGTTTTTTGAGTTGTATAGTAGAATAAGGATTGTGTGGTATAATAGAGTAAGGACTGAGTGGAGTGAGTTTTTTCTTTGTGTAGTGGAATGAAGATTGTGTTGAATGAGTTTTTTGGATGGTGTAGTGGGATTGAGGTTGGGTGGAGTGAGTTTTTTTTTGTGTGATTTAGAGGGATGAAGGTTGGATGGAGTGAGTTTTTTTTGTGGTGTAGTGGGATTAAGGTTGGGTGGAGTTATTTTTTTTTTGTATAGTGGAATGAAGATTGTGGAGTGATTTGTTTGTGTGGTATAGGGGGATAAGGATTGGGTGGAGTGAGTTTTTTGTGTGGTATAGCGAGGTAAGAATTGTGTGGTGTGAGTTTTTCGTGTTGTATCGTGGGATAAGGATTGGATGGAGTAAGTTGTTTGTATGGTATAGTAGGATAAAGGTTGCGTGGAGTGAGTTTTTTGTGTGGTATAGTGGAATAAAGGTTGGGTGGAGTTAGTTTTTTTTTTGTATAGTGGAATGAAGATTGTGTGGAGTGAGTTTTTTGTGTGGTATAGGGGGATAAGGATTGGGTGGAGTGAGTTTTTTTGTTGTATGGTGGGATAAAGGTTGTGTGGAGAGAATTTTTTGGGGGGTGTAATGGGATGTGGATTGGGTGGAGTGAGTTTTTCGTGTTGTATAGTGAAATGAAGATTGTGCGGAGTGAATTTTGTATCGTATAATGGAATGTGGATTGTGTGGAGTGAATTTTGTATCGTATAATGGAATGTGGATTGTGTGGAGTGAATTTTTCATGTTGTGTAGTGGAATGAAGATTGTGAGGAGTGAGTTTTTTCGTTTTATAGTGGAATGAAAATTGTGTGGAGTGAGTTTTTTGTGTGGTATAGAGGGATAAAGGTTGTGTGGAGTGATTTTTGTATTGTATAGTGGAATAAAGATTGTGCCGTGTGGATTTTTTATTTTATAACTACTGACTATACTATAATGGAATGTGGATTGTGCGGTGTGAATTTTGCATTGTATAGTGGAATGTGGATTGTGCGGAGTGAGTTTTTCGTGTTGTAGAATGGAATTAAGGTTTGTGAGGAGTGAGTTTTTCATGTTGTACAATGGGATAAAGATTATGCGAAATGAATTATGGTTGTATGGTGACATGTGAATTAATTGAGCCGAATGGGGATCGAGAAAAATTAAATTAAATTAAAATAATGGATTGATTGAATTGGTTGTAGAGTATTTTTGTGGGCATGGTTTTACACATGCAGGCATTCTGATTTCTTGACGATTTTTATTTTTCGAGAAATGAGAATTCTCGAATTCACCCTTCAAATTTCTCGAGAATCCTCGAGAAATTTCTTGATTTCGACATTTTTCTCGAATATTATTCAGAAAATATTCTGGAGAAAAAACAATATGCACATGTTTTCAACTATTTTTTTAAAATGTATTTATAGTCTGTTTATCTTTACTATTTTTGTAAATTTGATATTGAAAAACTTCGACTGTCGGATTTTTGCGGATGATGAAAAATTTGGATAATCGAAACATAAAAAGAATTGTATTTAATAAAAATTATGGATTAATCGAATTATTTGCGGATATTTTTGATTTTCATAACTATGCACATGACTTCGAGTATTTTTTAAATGTATTTATTGTCTGTTTAAGGAAAAATTTGTTGTTATACACCATCAGATGTTATTAAATTTCTTAGACAAATCTAGTCACTTCACTTCATCCATGGACGAAGCCATTGCTCAAATGTAGCGTAATATACATATGTATAAATACATTTTATGAAAGAATTAATGAGTTGATTAATTTGAACATAAGAGCGTTTTTGCGTTTTGTGTGATTTTGGTGAGGATTTGAAAATACTATATACATACTTTATTGTCGAAGGTCGGAGAACGCCGAGTCGTGACTGCAAAGCAGTTTTTTTTTTGTTTTTGAATTTGGTAGTGTGATAAAATATATGTTGACTGGTTTTGAATAGAGTGCATTAAACTGTTTAACTGTTATCGGCTCATTCTTGACTTATTATGACATAAGATTATTTTTAAAATATTTTTTTTTTCACTGTATATTTTAAGTCTGATATTTACACTTAATTAAACTTGAGGTGATGCTTTGCTATGAATGTAAACTATTTATTGACATATTTGCATTTTCACATAAATAAAAATGCATTATAACTACTGACGACTTTACGCGAAATTCATTAAAATAAAACTAATTTGCGAACTTATGATGTATAAATTTCGCATGAAATAAGAATAAGAAGTTTCATTGAAGCACCTATAATGCATTTTTATCCGTTAAAATATAAATTTGTCGATAAATAATTCATATATCTAAAATAAAGGATAACCAAACACGCTGACAGACGAGCACCAGACATGGGTCAAAATTTTAATTTTTTCTTGACCTTTTTTCGCATAATTTACGGATATTTGCAAATTTATGCTTCTTTTAGACTTTTAGGATGTTTATTTAAACATCAAGGTCGCATAATCCATTATAATCCTAGTATTCGATATTACTAATACAATACAAATGTGTTTTGTAACAGTAATTGTTAAATAATAAATCTCTAACTTAAATATAATATTACATAGCATTTCTTTATGAGTTCCATGAATTTTCATTCTCGTATTGAATATTTTTTACGAAATTCGATAAGTTTAATCTATTCTGACTTGATAAAAAAATAATTGGAAATAGTATTTTAATTTGTACGATATATTTCTTTTTATATAATTAAATTTCTTTTTAAAAAAATATTATCGATAAAAAGATTTCACTGAATCTACATTTAAAATACTTACACTTTTCCGGGCATGCACCATATAACATATCACCGAAATTTTCGAAAAAATCAAGAAATCTGCAAACAATTTAAATTTTCCGCATCGTTAAAAATACTTTCATTTTAATATTTTCATAAATTACATTTTATTCTATAATTAATCGTTAATTATACTGATTAAATTAATTAATTAATTTGATACAATAAAAATATTATCTCATAATTGAATTTAAAATAATTGATTCAAAATATTATTGATAATTATTATTCATTAATAATATCGAAATTAATGAATTTCATAATAAACGAAATTTATATAATTTTCTCAAAATGTTAAATGTAATCAGTATACATAATAATTCTTGACATCTATACTTAAATAATAAAACAAAAAATTTTCTTTTATATTTTGTTCTGAAATTTTTTCAATAGATGTCTGCCAATCCAAATAGTTTTTAGTATGAAAATTAAAATTATTAAACGAATCAGATCATTTTATAAAAATAAATTAGTTTTATTATTTAAAAAAATTTTAAACACGTTCGCGAATCCAATGTTTAATCTTGCGCAATCTCAATTTATATAAAATTTTCATAAATTAACATGTGACAATATACAAAACAATCAATAAACATGAAAAATAAATTTTTAAACACCCAAAAACCCAAAAATCAACCAAAAAAAACACCATTGTTGATGTTCGCGAACGCATTCGAACGCGCGCTCGCGAACCCGACCCGATCGCAAATCGGTACAGCGACCAACCGGGCTGTCAGTTCGCGCTCGACGGTCGAAGGAGTCGGTCATCTCGCCAGGTCGGTAAGCGAATCTCCCCATTATCACTGTAAGGCCACACAGCCACCGTCAACGACGCGTCGTCACACAAACAAGACAAGAACGGCTCGAAACAACAAACCGCCGTTGATGCAATCGCGATTTGCCGCCGAAATCGGTCGGTATTCGGAGACGTTTTCGTGTTTGTTGTGATTCATATCGAAAAACGGCGGTCGCCTTGTGCGGCGGGTCTATTTTCGTGATTGTGAAGCGGGCAAGGTTGTGTTTTTGGCGGTTATTGTTTGTTTTTTTTATGGGCGTTCGCGCGATAATGCTTCTTTATCTCGGGATCGTATTATTGATGTTTCTTATCGAAAATAAACCAGATCTTTTTATTCGTGTTCTTGTATGCTCGATGGATATCCCCTGTATAATAATCATCATCATATATAATAATCACGGATTTTTGTGTGTCTGTGTATCTGTTCGAATGATGCTCGCGTCTTCGGTCGCGCTCGCGACTATGGCTTTTATGCGTATACAGTTAAAGTCTATAATATGATACTAACAACTGGCTTTGCCTTTATGTCACAAACAAATAACAAATGAACTATTTTGATTTAATTAATTGAATATTCAAATCGGGTACACATTTCGGGTTCACACAATCGGGTTTTCACTTTTATCGTTTTCCGTTTCTTAAAAAATTCAGAGCCGATGTTATTAACATCGGGCCTATTTACTATACCTATATATTATATATAAAGGCAAACAATTAAACGGTCAGAATTTTAATCGTGTTTCGGTCGGAATATTTTGGTCAGAATTTTAATCGAAAACGGTCAGAATAAAATAATAAATGGTCAGAATTTAATTACGAAACGGTCAGAATAGGTTAGGTTAGGCTAGGGTTTTTAATATTATTCTGACCATATAATATAAATTCTGGCAAACAGTTAAAATTCTGATCGTTCAATATTTATTCTGACCGTTTTTGATTAAAATTCTGACCAAAACATCATTAAAATTTTGACCAATGTCAAATATGTTCTGATAAATGGGATAAAAATTCTGACCAAAATCGTATTTAAATTCTGATACGATTTAAATAGTAGCCATATATAAATCATGTCGGATTAGCGATTTGATATATGCTTTATTATATGTTGGGCTTGTTTTGTTTTATTTGAAATCTGATGCTGGTAATAGGAATGTTTAACGTATTATTACGGTACATAAAAACGTAAACAATTTCCGATGAGGGGTTAAAAAAGTCCCTCCTAATTTTTATATAAATATTTGTATCTAAGTCGTTATTATACGTATAAACATCGAATTTTTTTTCGTGTCCGGTTTTTAACCGATATTTGGTGGTATTGGCTGATGTCTTTTTACACCTTGAGATGACCACCTGAAACTGAAATGATAGAATGTACATAAGAATAAGGACCGATTCAAATGCGCATTCAGCACATACTGGTGTACCAATTGTAATTATCGTCACAATCAATTGTGACGCCGGCACATTATATTATAATTTGTATGGCGATCGATAGATAGGGCTTGTAATCGGAATCATTTTTTAGCATCGTCTCATTAACGAGAGATTTAACTATTATTTTGTGGTCAAATGGTTAAATACCAAATCTGAGACGATCGCGTAGACGTTAAAAACGGAATCATACTCTTACCATACTCGCAGCTCGAACATCGTCATTACAATTGATAGTCCCCGCAACATACCACTGCACCACGGGCTCATATTTGGTATTTCAAGGCATTTTAATGCAAATTATGGGTTGAATAATCCAATTAATTATCGACTTATCGCGAAAATTGTATACATTGGGTTTTTTAAACATCCCTCTCAGTAAAAGGAAAGTTGATTTAATTTGACGCAATTTTAAAATATAGAGGAAAATTTCATTTGAAATCTGATGTTGGTAATATGAATGTTCAATTGGAACGTAATTTTCAAATATATGGAAACTTGGGTAAATCCGTGTCATTATTTTGTATTCTAATACAATAAAACACATTTTTTACAAAATTCAAAGATTATGGTTTTCGGTATTCTCAAAAATTTCAAATGATCAAATCTGATACGTCTAATTTAGTAATACTACAATTCGAATTTTTAATACTATCATATTCATCATTGTAGATATTTCAATAAGAAAATGTTATACAATTTTACATATCTAATATACCACTATTTTATCTATTGATATCAAAAAAATATTTTTTATGCTAATCGAAATATTTGTTTTATTCATCAGTATCATGAGTGTACTTTGCACCACGAAAAAACCAAAATATATCGCAAAACATTTCTATATTACACAAATATACATCAAAATATATTCTTATATCTACTGGTAAGCTTTTAGTAGGTATAATTCTCAAAAGTTCGTTGATATTATTAAAAAAAAATCAACTTTATTCAAATTATCACGAAATTATCCAAGTTTCCCCTATTTGAATATCAAATACTCGTTTAAACAATAAACAATTTATTTTATGTTATTGTCTATCAATAGATTAGCTATCGAAAAACGTTTTATGGTCGGAAACGATTAAGCATTTACTTTGCGGTGTGTATTAAATATTTGTTCTTTTCCGGTATGAATAATATGCGAATTACTATTTTTGTGCGAATCGGGATTCGATTTTGAAAGAATCGCTCTTTTCGATTTCCTTTCCCGGAAAGGCAATATAAGCAGTATTCAAAAAATATGCGTTTTTTGAATAAAGGAGTTTTCGCCTTTCACATGAAATTGGTTTTTTTTCCCCCCGGCAGTCAGTTCGCTTTTATGAAACATATTTTCAGATTTCGCAACTACGAAGGAAAGCTTATATTTTTCATACACCTTTTTCCCGTGTGAAACATACGCATTTCTCCCGAAATATTTCAGTGGGAAAAATTTCGATCCTCACACTTTTTCTCGGGTAGGTTATTTTTTCCGTTTCGTAATCACGAGTTGAATGCGAAAAGTTTCGAAAACCGTTTCGAAATCCATCAATTAGACCTAAATTGCTAATTGCCCGTAGAAAAATTCGCTACGAGTTAAAACTGTCGATGAAAGAGTTAAAAGTTAACTACCATAGGCCAAGGTCTCAATAGTGCGGGTTATCTTTTCGACGTAAAAACTTCTATAGTAACGCAAGTACGGAGCAGAAATTTAATGATTTTTTTATTCAAATATTCATTATGAATCAATTTGCAATTATATAAACCTGTTTGGTTCCGAATTAATGATGCAAAATTTTATTTTCGCATAAGGCTTCTACGAATTTTTTCCTTAAACTCGTCGGATTACAATTGGCTTTTGGCGAAATCGAATTGCATTTCAAATCGTAGAAGTGTGAATAAATCTGAGCCGACATGTGTCTTTTCGTATGCAAATCCGACCAGATTGGATTCTGAAACGTATTTTGATTTTTTCGACGCGCGAAAGCTATTTATATATATTTTTATTATAATGCAAAGTAATATTTTGTTTTTCCTGTTTTGACGTGACGGATGTCGGATTCTTGTATTATTCATAACGCGTCCAGTTAGCCAGAGGTTTATATTATATTATATTATATTCGATTGCGCCGAATCATTTATTCATAACGATTATTTTTTTGCGTATTTTCGACATTCGACGCAATTATTTAGCAGCAAGTACTGAACAATGGAGACGTTCGTCCAATTCATGAGTGCATTGTGTTTTATTGAGTCACAAAAACGTTTTATGGTCATTTGGCAATTCAAACGATTTTGTGTAACTCAGATGTTACGAATCGGAGTAATATCGATCGATTCGACTCAATTAATATTTTTTTGTACGAATCGAAACGATTGGAATCAGTGAATTTTCGAAATTATTTAAATTAATTAGTACCAAAAGAAAAATTCGCTCGAACGATTATTCAAATTTTCGTTTGCTTAAATGACATTGATAGATACGAAATAAACGACAATTTAAACGTAGATAATTTCACGCCGTTTTTCTCCATTTTCATTGCTGTTTCCCAACTTCCTATTACGTTGTGTTTATTTTTTTCGGTTAGTATTAAGTCATTTTCTACGGTTCGGTTTCCTCAGCGACACCGCAAACCACATTTTAATATCCAATGTCATGTACTTGCTTTTTCGTGTTTATATTTAACGCAAAGATAAAAAAAATAAAATATAATCTGGTGAATGTGAGCGAATCGACCGAAGCGCAAATGAGTTTCTCTCGGTTAAAATTCGGGGTTTGTATAATATATGTATAGGAATTCGCGTTTTCTCAAACTCTAGCATTGGAATTAAACACGTCCGACTCCTGAAAATGTACGACAGCGAAACTTTTCAGTTGTTATATGGTAAATTTCTAGATTTCGGTCTTGCTGAACAGCGCAAGCTCGTTTTCGCTACATTAACATCACTAGACTTAAAGTTTTATAGTTAACGTAACGTTTTTGTTACTGCGTTTTCTATGAAAAACGCAAAAATCTTGTAACATTTGATTTCTGTACCAAAATGATTTTTTATCTGACTCTCGTCTTCTAGAATGGGTTCTTTTATGATTTTTAAGGCCAAATCATACGTTTTTGGTCCTTGACGTTCTTTTTAATCACATTGAGATACTATTGTTTGTTATATATAGAAGATAATGTATAGGCCCGATGTTGATAACATCGGCTGTGAATTTATTTCCATACTATTATGTAATAAAATAAAAATTATATCCGTTATTATAATGACCATAAAGACTATATTTGGAGGTCGCGATTTTCGAACTCGAGAATGATATAAATAGTAATTATAGCCGTTATTTTAATGGGCATAAAGGCTAAATTGGAATGGCAAAGCCAGTAGTAACATCTGCTACCCGATGCCCCGTACTCGATTTGAATGTTTAATATTTAATTAATAAAATCAGTTCATTTATTATTGTCACAATTACGACATATAGGCAAAGCCAGAGGCAGTAGGTAATAAGCATCATATTGTAGACGTTAACTGTATACGCATATAAATACCACATTCGCGAAAAAGTCGCGAGCGTCATTGAACAGACGAACACACAAATCCGCTATTATATATAGAAGATGAATATTTCTATAGTAAAAGTACTAATTTTTGTAATAAATAAAAGAAACTCTATTTTATAATTTCGACGCTTAACACCATCAACTGTCGAGCCCCTCGTGCAATAAAAACAAAACTCTTTCCGACCAAATTCACCGGAAACTGAAGCGGCCCTTCAAACTCGCAACTGTCACCGCAATGAACCTTCATCCCTTCAACCCTAGATCCTTGCAGATCAACTTCGCAGCCTCCGAACGACTCGAACGTCACCATAATCGCTCAGTTTCAATTAGGCCAAAGGAGCGGTCTGGGAGACCGCGATGCACTTAGGCGGTCTCCTCTGGCTGAAATAACTTAACGCCGTTAACCGCGCACGTTAACGACTGCGGCGTTGCTCCACTTCTGCGTGTGTGTGTGCACTATGTGCCCGCTTTCGGAGGGTGCCCTTTCGGAGTGTCGGGGCTTGGGGGTGAATCGATCATGGTGGAGGCTTCGAGGGTGTAGTCATGGCTGCGAGATGACGCGTAATGACCCCAAATTAGGAGTTTTCTGCTTGATGTGTGTATAGGGTGGTAATTAGTGTAATTAATGTGTATAGAGGTATATTGGTATTTTCGATGATGGTGCGCTCGGAAAATGCATGTTGTTCAAATGGATGATGCTCTAATTTAGTAGATTGTAGTTCATTTTAATAACAATTTAATATGTAAATTTATCTATTAAATTTTTCGAATATTTCATTACAAATAAAATGGGCCATTTTTTAATTTATAATTACTATCTAACAAGTGAGAAAATGTTTGATCAAATTTCTTTTTTTTTTTGAAGTAAAAATTTACTCAAAAACTTACCTGTTTATTCCAAGCTAAAAAGCAAATAACTTTCAATTAGGTAAAATTACTTTCAGACACATCGCATCATTAATGGAAGTGCTAGTAAAAGCTTTGCACTTGCATTATAAACAAAAAAAAATTCATTCAATATACCTTTTCAGTGTTTAGTTATTTATGTGAATCTCCGAGGACTCGTTTGCAGTTTTCGTTAAACATAAAAATCACTCTTTGAGAAATAGTGAGCATATTAAATAGCCTCTCAAGAGAATTCTTTCAGATTTTTCTATGAACGTACACTTGAATTATTTTATTATACAAACCTTCGCGAATATATATTCTTATCGCATGTTGTGATTTATGTATGGTAACAACTAGGACGTAGTAATTAATAGTATTTTTTTAATGAATTTTTACAGCAACTACCTGAAGTTTTTGTAACTGTGGCAGAAATATTTTGAATTGGTAAACAATAACACAACAGACGGTTGTGCTAAAAATAACATTAGACTTTTCGTGCTTTTTGCATGTGTCAATAAAATGCGATACGGAAACTTGGTAAAAGAACATTCACGAATTGCCCTTATTCTGAAAGCGATAATTTCAATTTTTATTACGCTTCCAAACTAATTAAATACATTTTTATGGTTCTATTCTGAACTTCGAAGTTCGAAGTTTCAAAACACGATAAAACATACATTCAAATTGCAGTTTTGAAGTTGCCGCTTTCGATTATCAGATTAGCTCAAATGATAATATTTCAAAAATAAAATAGCTTCATTTGAATTTCAGTTCCGTTGAAACGTTTAGTTTAGTGAGCTACTACTCGAACAAACTAAACGCATAGTTCAAATGTTTAAATACTGCTTAAGAGACCTCCCCGAACGTCGCTTTCAGTTAACTGAAAACATTTTGCATACCCAACCTGTCTAAAATTTAATTATTTTCTTTTAATCTCTAAACTTGCAATGAAATAATTTTTTTTTGAAATTTATTTTTTTTTTCTTATGAATTTTTAATTAATTTCCATTATCGTTCTTATTATATATCACTTGAAATCACTTTATTACAACTTGAAGTTTTTAACCAATCAATTACATAAACTATAAAAATTTTCAGGTCACCTTTTACACGCAAGTACATTATGAAAAGCTATATTTTATCTGCATCGTTGACGTATTATTATATCGTAAAGACGTTGCACTTACAACACTCGTAATCACAAAGTCGCCTAGAGGTTCTTCAACGTCGAAACTAGAGACGGGATAACAATGAAACGCCGCTCATATCCACCTATTTGAAACTTCACTGTTGTTATTGGCTTTATTACTGGAGCATTGTATTTTACGGTTCCGCGACTATTGGTCCAATGACAATTCGTCCAACGACAACTCGTCCAAGACAATTCGTCCAAGCGACAATT